>JAGFNQ010001149.1:38800-121387 GCA_024364735.1 Boesenbergia rotunda | reverse complement strand
CTGACCAAATTGTAGGTGATCCAACCTTAGGAGTCAGAATAGAGCTTCCTATAGAATCTTAGTCAAATAGCCATGATTTTCGAAGATTGAACCTAAGACTATTGAGGAAAGCCCTACCTGATCCTGACTGGATCTTAGCCATGCCAAGAAAGAGTGTTAGCCAATTTGAGAGAAACCAAGTCTGGTCTGGAGTTAGTTACCTAAACTAAGGGCAAATCCGTAATTGACACTAAGTGGGTATTTAGGAATAAGTTTAAACGATCAAAGTGAAATAGTCCGAAATAAAGCCCGCTTAGTAGCTAAGGGATTTAGCCAAGTAGAAGGGTTGGATTATGATGAAACCTACGCCCCTGTAGCTAGACTTGAGTCTATTAGGATGTTACTAGCCTTTGCATCCCATAAAGGATTTAAATTATACCAAATGGATGTAAAGTCAGCCTTCTTAAATGGGCTTATTAAGGAAGAAGTTTATGTAGGACAACCCCCAGGATTTGAGGATATAGAAAAACCCGATCATGTCTACAAACTTAGTAAAGCCCTTTATGGACTAAAACAAGCACCCAGAGCCTGGTATGAAAGATTATCCAATTACCTGATCTCTAAAGAATTCAAACAAGGTCAAATTGACCCAACCTTGTTTGTTAAAATTTTAGAAAAGGATATATTTGTTGCCCAAATTTACGTAGATGATATAATATTTGGATCAACTAACTCTAAATTTCTAAAGAATTTGTAACAATAATGGAAAATGAGTTTGAAATGAGTTTAGTTGGGGAACTCAACTTTTTCCTAGGGTTACAAATCAAACAAACTAAGGATGAAATTATGTACATCAATCTAAATATGCTAAAGAACTAATTAAGAAATTTAAAATGGATAACTCTAAAAGTATAAGTACCCCAATGGCCACAAATGTAAAATTAGATAGTGACCCTGAGGGTAAACCAGTAGACCTAAAACTTTACAGAAGTATGATAGGAAGTCTACTGTACCTTACAGCCAGCAGACCTGATATACTTTTTCCAGTAGGAATGTGTGCTAGGTACCAAACCTGTGCTAAGGAAACTCACTTAGCAGCCCTAAAAAGAGTTTTAAGATACATTAAGGGCACCCTAAATGTAGGGATTTGGTACCCTAGGACTTCATCCTTTAAGTTATCAGGATACTCTGATTCTGACTATGCTGGTTGTAAATTAGATAGAAAAAGTACAAGTGGAAGCTGTCAACTTTTAGGAAACAGCTTAGTAAGTTGGTGCAGTAGAAAGCAACACTGTGTTGCTTTATCAACAACTGAAGCCGAATATGTAGCCTTAGGAGAGTGTGTAGCTCAACTCCTATGGATGATGCATACTCTTAAGGACTTTCAACTAGACTACAATCAGACCCAAGTCAATATTGACAATATTAGCTCAATTAACTTAACCAAAAACCTAATACAACATTCTAGAACCAAACACATAGAAGTAAAACATCACTTTGTAAGAGATCACGTAGCTAGGGGTGAAATAGTCCTTAAGCATGTAGACTCCAAATCCAACCTAGCTGACATATTCACTAAACCCCTACCTGAATCTGAGTTTAGCTCACTAAGAAGGCAGTTAGGGTTGTGCTTAGTAGAATAGAATCATTTGATTTTTGCCTTAAAATGTTTTAAATTGATTTTAAAATGTTTTTGTTAAAAATGTTACTTTGACTTTAAAAAGTTTTTTTTAAGTTCTAAAAATTTTTTACTTAGTTTTATTTCAAAAAACTACCCCCTTCAAAACTAGGGCTTTTTCGAAAATGGACTTAGCCTAGGCTCTAACCCTAGAACTGCATGCACCTATAGACTTAGAAGCCAGCATCTCACAAGCACCTTAGGGCACTTTGATTGATAACCTAGAAAGGGTTGAGATGCTTAGTTCTTTGCCTCAATTCAAGATGCTTTAAGTCAGTGCATCGGCAGCAATTGGGGCACTAAATGAACATCAATCAGGTTAAGTGTCAAGTTTAGACAATCTAACTTGAACAATGCACTTAACTTGACTAACCCTAGCGAAAACTACTGTTTATAACAGTTAGTAAGTAGCTAATTGGGTTAGACAGGTCCCTAAAGATTTAACCAGACTTAGGTCCCAGCTCGATTCAGTATAGCAAATGCTTAATTTAATTATTGCAAATATCTTTTTGTGCATTTTTGATATATGTCAAAGGGGGAGAGTTGGAAAGGAAACAGGGAACAAAAATGTTTTTTCAAAATTTCTAACTCTGAATTATTTCTAAACTCAATTTATTTGCTTAAAATCCTTTTTGCTCTGAACTGCTATTAAGTTTTGCTCAAATTATTCTTTGAAATTTTTTCTAAATCTAAAAATCTTTCTAAAGTCTGAAAATTTTCTAAGTCTGAAGTTTTTCCAAAACTGAAAATTTTCCAAAGTCTGAAATGTTTCTAAAACTGAGAATTTGTCTAAAGTTTTCTAAGCCTTCCAAACTTAGAACATCTTTTCGAAAAACTTAGCAGATTTCCCAACTTATTATCAAAACATGAAATCTTCTAAGTACTTAACTCACATCACCTATTTTTGAAAAACCTAGGGGGAGATTTCTTCCAGGGGGAGGGAATCTAACTTAGGATTTCCATTTCAGCATTTTTTTCTTTAACTTTTTGAACTAGGTTGCCATATATCAAAAAGGGGGAGATTGTTGGTGCAGAATGCACCCAAGTCAAACCTGTGTTTTGATATTGGCAAAAGGGTTCAAAAGTTAAGGGTTAGTTGTTGTCTAACATGTTTCTTGAGTATACAGGAAAAACCCTAGCGAAGGAATGCTAGGCATTGGCGAAGGACTGCCAGAAAGGAAAAGCCCTAGCGAAGGAATGCTAGGCACTGGCGAAGGACTGCCAGACAGAAAAAGCCCTAGCAAAGGACTGCTAGGCTCTGGCGAAGGACTGCCAGAATGGACAAGCCCTAGCGAAGGAATGCTAGGCACTGGCGAAGGGCTGCCAGAATAAAAGACCTAGCGAAGGGCTGCTAGGCACCAAGCGAAGGGCAGCTTGGCAACTCAAGACCTGGCGAAGGACTGTCGAGCAAAAGTCCAACTGGAGGATCCGGTTGGCACCAGGTAAATTCTCCCGAGAGGAGTAGGTGAGGACGCGTTCCCCTTGAGGGAACATTAGGCATCGGTTCGACCTAGGGCTCCATTTTGGAGACCAAAGTCAGAACCAAGATAGCCAAGGCTGTATAATTCATTATGTTATTGGTTTATTGTGTTTTGGACTAACCCTGGATGCAGGACCAAAGGAAGGTGTGTCTGCAGCTCAGAATGCCTCAAAGGAAAGAGGCGATCACTGACCAGGGCGCCCGGAGTGTCCCGGGCGCCCCCAAGGTGAACACAAAACACAACACAACCTGAAGAACCTCGACAGTACATTCTGAGGGCGCCCCCGCTGTCCCGGGTGCCCCCATGGCAAACCAACTGAAGAAGTTAAGCTGCTGCCGCGTCTGCACTGCGCACCCAGGGCGCCCCCGCTGTCCCGGGCGCCCCCAGCGCACAGGGCGCCCCCAGCCTTACCGAGGAGAGCTCAGCGCTGCAGATAAGGTTTGACCGGGTCAACCAGGGCGCCCCCAGCGTCCAGGGCGCCCCAGTCAAGGCCTTATCCCGAGGATTAAGGGATAAGTCGACGACCGCGCCTCTTGTGGATCTACTGCCACGTGGGGGGGCGCCCCCGTCGACCAGGGCGCCCCCAGGCCCTATATAAAGGGCCCTCGACCTCCTTCTTCAGTGCATCAATTGCTTCGACACTTCTGCACTCTTCTGCTTCCGCGACACGCTCCAGAAATCTTCCAACTCCAGCTGACGATGTCCCGCTGCTCCGAAACTTCGATCTACACCGGACGTCGGTAACGAAGAGCTATATTTAAAGTTTACTAAACTGTTCTTGTTATAATCTTTCTTGTAAACTTTTACGAACTTATAGAATTGCCCGCAGAAAACGGTCAACGACCGTGGGCCTTGGAGTAGGAGTCGACCCAGGCTCCGAACCAAGTAAACCGGCTGTGTTTGCATTGTTCTGTTTTTCTTTTATTTCCGCTGCGCACCCGCTCTTTTTAAATCCGAATGATTTGCGACATTCACCCCCCCTCTATCGCATCTCTCGATCCAACACTTATGTTGCAGATCAAACTAAAGGTTTCTAAAGAAGGGGAAGTAGCAGGAGGGCATGTGTGTGTGTGTGGCAGTGACTTGGCAGAACGATCCTACTGTTGTCTTACTCTTACTTATGTACTTAATGTTGCTACTTATAAATTGCATGTGTTAGTTCTTATGTTTACGCTTATTACTTGTTGGAGTTGAAGGTCTTTATGATATGCATGCTTAATGTGGAACTATATACTCTCTTGATAGATATGCTATGCTATGATTCACATGCTTAAAGTAGTTTAGTTAGAAAGAAATTTATTCAATTGCATATGTTCATGATTTAGTATTATTTCCGCTGCTATATTTACACTCCATATGCAATAATGTATGAAAGAAAGAAAAAAAAAGTAACGCGTCGCTCACGTAAGGGGCGGGCGTTACAGTAGATGCTACCTTAGCATTTTCTAAGCCAAATTTCTTTAACATTTCCTTAGCATACTTAGTTTGAAAGACATGTGTTCCTTCATTAGTTTGCTTAACTTGAAGGCCTAAAAAGAAGGTTAGCTCTCCTACAAGACTCATCTCAAATTCATCTTCCATACACTTGATGAATTCTTGTTAGAAGTCATTATTTGTTGACCCAAAAATGATATCGTCTACATAGACTTGGGTAACAAATATGTCCTTGTCCTTAGATTTTAGGAATAAAGTAGGGTCAATTGTTCCTCTCGTAAACCCCTTAGACACTAGAAATGAAGAAAGTCTTTCATACTAAGCCCGGGGAGCTTGTTTCAATTCATATAAGGCTTTTCTTAATTTGTAAACGTGTCTTGGATAATTAGGGGCCTCAAACCCAAGGGGTTGTTCTACATAAACCTCTTCCTTAATGATCCCATTAAGGAATGCCGACTTCACATCCATTTGGTGAAGTGTGAAACCCATGTGAGCGGCATAGACTAGTAGGATTCTAATAGATTCTAATCTAGCTACGGAGGCATATGTCTCAACATAATCTAATCCCTCAACTTGGTTAAACCCCCTAGCTACCAATCTAGCTTTGTTCCTAGTGATTTTACCTTGGTCATCTAGCTTGTTCCTAAAGACCCATCTTGTGGTTACAATGGTGCAATCATTGGGCCTGGGAACCAACTCCCAAACCTCACTTCTCTCAAATTGATTTAGCTCTTCTTGCATGGCTAAGACCCAATCATCATCTCCTAATGCTTCATCAATGGACTTGGGTTCTAATTGAGAGATTAGAGCTACTTGACTAGTTTGATCCCTAAAATAGGACCTAGTCCTTACTCCTTGAGTTACATCACCCACTATTTGGTCAATAGGGTGATCGTGGTGATGTCTCAAGGGCCTAGAAGTTGTGGGTTCATTTACTACTTCTTCATCTTCCTCCAGGGTACTTCTTACTCCCCCTAGATCGTTGCCCTCCAAATATGTAACGATCCGGAAAATTTTCTTAATATTTTCTTTAAAATATTAAGCATGTCTAGATAATTTTCCGAAGGATCTAAAAATATCAGTACGAACCTTAGCCTAGAAATCTATGATTTTCTCATTTAAATTGAGAAATTAAGTATTAAGGGGTCTTACATGGGCTTTCTAGTACCATGATTATTGGTGAATTTTAGGTAGAATTTAATATAAAAATAAATGGATTTTAATGAGAAATATTAACATAATTATGAGAGAATTTTTAAGGAAATTTCGAAATAATAGGAAATAAAATAAAAATAAAATAGGAAATTAGTGCATGCACCAAGGATTGAACCTTGGACCTCTTGTACAACCAAGCATGCACTAACCAATTCACCTAGCAAGGGAGTGCTATGAGGGAATGAAGTGGATCTTAGTTAAGGCTTGGGAAAAATGAAGAGTCATCAAGGGAACAGACACCATGACTCTTCACTTGCCCCTTTTAATGTGGTATAAAGATGGTAAGGGAGTTACAATTTCCCTTCTCCTCTTCATTTCTTCTTCCTCCTTGCTCTAGCCGAAACCTCAAGGTGCTCTCCCCCTTAGGAAAAGTTCCACCAAGGGCTCTATTTTGGAAGATCTAGGTTCTCTTCCAGGGTTACAAGGACAAGGAGGGTTCAAGTGTCAAAGGGATTTCCAATTTCCTTCTCTTTTAAGGTCTAAAAACCAAAGACAACCCAAGGTAAGACCCCCTCACCTATGGTATGATAGTTTTTAAGATATTTGTCATGATCTAAGTTCTTATTGGCATGATATGTTGAAAAATCCATAGTTAGGACTTGTGAAGATTTCGGCCAAGCCATGTTTTGGGCTAAAAATCATGTTAAAGACCTCCTTCTTGTTTCAAATGTTTATTCATGATAGGTTAAACATAAAAGTATGATTTTTGAAAGTTTTGTAGCACCCTAAACCCCCTAGGGTTTTCGGCCACATCAAGGAAAAGGGGCTAGGGTAAACTCCAACTTCTCCAAGCATGATTAGTATGTTTTTTATGACATCTTATGGGTAGTAGGGTGATTTATATGAATTTTTCCATGGGCTTGTTACCCTTCTAGGGTTTCGGCCAACTCCTAGTTTAAGCCTAGGACTTAGGGTTAAGTCCAATCAAGGGTTCAAATGGTTTTTATGGCATGATATGCAAGGTATAGGATGTTAATCATGACCTAGGCAAAATTTTCTATGGATTTACACCCTCTTCAAGTTTCGGCCAAGACCCAAACCTAGGGTTTGGTTTGGGTTAAGGTCTCAAAAATGCATGTTCTAAGTTACCATGATGCTAGTAAGTAGTTAAGCATGAGGCAAGGATCTTTATGTTACAAAAATCTTAATTTATGTGTCGTATAACATGAGTTTGTATGTTAGATTTTATGTGAAGCTTTGCTCATAAAAATTTAGATCATATTCCATGAATATATGTAATTGATGTAGGATGTATGTTATGATAGATAGAATGATGCATGTAAGTTGATAAATGCTTATAATAGATTTATGGTTTATGAAGGTATATGCATGTTTCAGGATGAATGCCATGAACCCTAGTCGTATGTGTTATGTTTATATGTAGCTTACCATCCATGTTTTATGATGAATACTAGGATTATGTATGCTAGATGAAATGTATCATGTATGAAGTGCAAGTTTATTATGTATCATGATCATGCAAGCTTTATGAACCAGGATAAGATTATGACTAGAAACATGATTATGCATGTATGTCCTATTTTATGAATAAAGAATGATAAGTATGAATGAAGATGATGGTTATGCCTTAAGTATGAATGATAAGTATGAATGATGAAGGCATAATGATGATATGAAATAAGTATGAATGATAAGTATGAATGACAAGTATGAATGATGAAGCATGCATATTTTATTTTATAAATGGGCTTGTACCGGACTGAAGTAAGGGTCCAAGGGATGGGCACCTTAAGAACGCCCCGGTTCTAGATTACCGAAGCTGTCCACGGTTCTGGCACTACCGAAGCTGTGCAATAGGGATGGACCTTAGGAACGCCCCGGTTCTGGGACTACCGACTATGCTGTCCTTACCCTAGTAGGTCGGGGCTCGCTACCTCGTATTTACTAGGGATGCGCGCTTATGATGTATGTATGTGGTATAAGCCGGGGACCCCAATGATGTTATGTTTATGCTAAGCATTTAAAAGTATGATTTTAAATTAAGCATCCTTATGTAGTAAATGCATTTGACTCATGCATACATCCATGATATGCATCGCGCCAGGGTAAGTATGTTTTATGCTTATGTTTTATGCTTATGCTTATAACTTATGCCATGTATAAGTATGTCTTATGTTCATGTATGCTAAGAATTATGCCATGTATAAGTATGTCTTATGTTCATGTATGCTAAGAATTATGCCATGTATAAGTATGTCTTATGTTCATGTATGCTAAGAATTATGTTATGATAAGTATGTCTTACGTTCATGTATGTTAAGAGTTATGTCATGCTAAGTATGTTGTAGATTTATGGTTATGTTAAGAATCATGCTATGTTAGTTGTCATCTGCTTATGATTTATGCCATGACTATGCTTATGTTTTATATTTATGTTATGTCAGATACTTGATATGTTTATGTTTAAGTGACGTGTGATTTTAGTGAGTAGGAAAGGGTCTTACTAAGCCTGTGTGCTTACAGTCTTATTTTCCTCGTACCGCAGATCAAGCACGAGGTTACTAAGGAAAGCAGTAGGAGAGGCAAGAGCATGTGTGTGTGTGGCAATGACATGGCAAAAAATTCTTATATTTACACGTATCGCATGTCTTGGGTTTTGAAATGCTTTCTTAGATTTTATGCTATGTTTATGATGGGTATGCCTAATGAATGACTTAAGACTTATGATGTTTACGGATAAGTTACGTGCTACTTATGATGACTATGAATAGGCTATGGAATGATTATATCCTGATGCCATGAATGTTGATAATATGCTATGTTCAATGACACTAGATTCATGAATGACAAGTTTAGACATGTATAAATGTTTCACGAGTTAGCTGCATGATTAAAAGTATGTGTGAAAAAAAATTTATTCCGCTGCATTAAGATGTTCTCTAAGTCCATGTATGTTAAGCGTAACGATGCCTTCCTCGCCACACCATAAGGTGTGGGAAAAAGGCGGGCATTACAGGTTGGTATCAGAGCAGTTTCCATCTCACTACACACACATCAAGCCTCCTTCCTGCCACTTCCAAGTAAGTATCTTTCGGTATATTTTATGATAGTGAGCACTCTTACGATATGTTATGTTTCTAGAATATGCAAGTATGAATGATGTCTTATGATAGATAATGGCAAGTACTTGTAAGATATGTGAACATGAACGATACTTTCTTTTATTTAATTAAATATATATATATATATTAAATAATTTAGAATTTAATATGGGGGAGGTATGACAATAAATCATATTATCCATACTTGTCCTTTATGAAGGAAAGCATGGCTAGAAGGCAGAGTAACAGACTTAATGAGACTACCACCTCGCCTGATCTGATGCAATTAGTGACCCAACTTCAGCGTCAAGTCACCGAGCAGAAGCAAACCATTAATACCCTGATGAACCAACAAGAAAATTCTACTACTCCTCTGGCGAACCAGACTGCTATACCTGTCGCACCTACGGTTATGCAAACTCCTCCGTCGGGCTCGACCACTGTAGCACGACAAGAGGCTTATCTGATCCAGTGGTTGAGGCTGAAGCTGGAAAGTTTCTTGGGTGTCGGTGAACCGTGGGACGCTCAAGCGTGGTTCAAGATCGTAGAGAGTACAATGGAGCTGCTGGACTGGCCTGAACAAGAGAAGATCAAATGTGCATCATTCTGCCTTTCTGGAGATGCCAGAATGTGGAGGAAAAGGACCCGGAAATTCTTATCAACTCTCAAGGCAAGAAAGATGTTAGATAAGGGATATACTGGTTTTCTAGCACATGTGGTCGACGTAGGTCAAACAAGGGATCAGAAGTTGGAAAATGTCAGAGTAGTATGCGAGTATCCAGAGGTATTCCTAGATGAATTACCGGGATTAGCTCCTGATAGGGAAGTGGAATTTGAGATCGAATTGGTCCCTGGTACTAACCCGATCTCCAAGGCACCCTACCGGATGGCGCCGATTGAGTTAAAAGAACTTCAAGAACAGCTGCAGGAGTTGCTCAATAAGGGACTTATTCGCCCTAGTCATTCCCCATGGGGAGCTCCGGTACTGTTGTGAAGAAGAAGGACGGATCTATGCGAATGTGCATAGATTATCGAGCACTGAACAATGTAACGATCAAGAACAGGTATCCCCTTCCGAGAATAGATGACCTATTTGATCAATTAAAAGGAGCTACTGTGTTCTCGAAAATTGATCTGAGGTATGGTTATCATCAAGTCAATGTAAAACAGGATGATATTCCGAAGACAGCTTTTCGAACCAGGTACGGACATTTCGAGTTGTTGTCATGCCATTCGGCGTGACCAATGCTCCTGCGATGTTTATGGACCTTATGAATCGAGTGTTCTCGTCTTTTCTCGATAAATTTGTAATCGTCTTCATCGACGATATCCTTATTTATTCAAGAAACCAAGAAGAGCACGCCAAACATCTGAGGATAGTACTACAGACTCTCCGGGAAAAACAACTGTACGCCAAGTTCTCCAAATGTGAGTTCTGGCTTGACCAAGTAGGGTTTTTGGGCCATATTATTTCCAAAGATGGGGTTATGGTAGACCCGACAAAGATTGAAGCTGTGAAAAACTGGAGTCGGCTGAGGAACGCCAATGAAATCAGAAGTTTCCTTGGGCTGGCGGGCTATTATCGGAAATTTGTGGAGGACTTCGCAAGGATTACAACCCCTTTAACAGCTCTCACCTGGCAGGATAAGAAATATGAATGGATGGAAAGCTGCGAAAGGAGTTTCTTGGAGCTGAAAAGGAGACTTACAAGTGCTCCAATTCTTACCCTTCCGGAAGGTAACCAGAGCTTCGACATGTATAGCGACGCCTCCCGACTGGGACTTGGAGCTGTGCTTATGCAGAATGGCAGAGTCATTGCCTACGCCTCTAGGCAACTTAAAGAACATGAACAGAATTACCCCACCCACGATCTGGAATTAGCCGCTGTGGTCTTCGCTCTTAAGATATGGAGGCACTATCTGTATGGAGCACAGTGCAGGATTTATACAGACCACCAGAGTCTGCGGTATTTCTTCACTCAGAAAGATCTAAATATGAGACAACGCCGATGGCTGGAGTTGGTAAAGAACTATGACTGTGAGATCTTATATCATCCAGGAAAGGCAAACAAAGTGGCCGATGCACTCAGCCGGAAGTCAAGTGCCACCTTGATGTCTATATCTAGATTACCCCGACCACTCGAAAAGGAAATTATGAGGTCTGGGGTCGAGATCATCTCCGGATGGCTCTCTACCATGACACTATCACCGACGCTGTTCGAGGACATATTGGACAAACAAGATGGTGATCCTAGCCTTCAGAGAATCAAACAGGAGATCCTAGAAGGAAAGGGCGATGGTTTTTGTATCGCCAACGGGGGAGTACTCTATCTTAGGGATCGTCTATGTATTCCTAATCATCCGGAGCTACGGAGAGCGATATTAGTCGAAGCTCACGAAACCTCTTATTCGATGCATCCAGGATCCACCAAGATGTATCAAGATCTAAAAGAGAAATTCTGGTGGTCCGGTATGAAGAGAGATGTGGCTCAGCATGTTAGCACTTGCCTGACCTGCCAACGAGTGAAGGCAGAACACCAGCGACCCAGAGGAGTTCTGCAGCCACTTTCGATTCCGGAATGGAAATGGGAAGATATCTCTATGGATTTTATTTCGGGACTTCCCAAGACTACAAATGGATATGATGCGGTATGGGTAATTGTGGACAGGTTGACGAAGTCTGCTCACTTCTTAGCTATCAAGATGACTTATTCGATTGAGCAACTGGCTCAATTATATGCTAAGGAGATAATCAGACTTCATGGAGTTCCCAAGACCATCATCTCAGATAGGGATGGTCGCTTCACTTCACATTTCTGGGAGTGTGTCTAGAAGTCCCTCGGCACCAAATTACGATTCAGTACAGCTTTTCATCCTCAGACTGACGGGTAAACCGAACGGGTGAATCAAGTGCTGGAAGACATGATACGGGCTTGTGCTCTGGATTTCAAAGGGAGTTGGTGCCGATATCTATGTTTAGCGGAATTCGCCTACAATAATAGCTACCAAGCTACTATCGGCATGACACCTTATGAAGCTTTGTATGGGAGGAGATGTAGGTCTCCAATCTATTGGTACGAAGGTGGTGAAAAGAAGGCGATGGGGCTTATGACGGATCTCATCGACGACACCACCCAAGCTATACAGACCATTCGACGACGAATAGAAGTTGCACAAAGTCGGCAGAAGAGTTATGCAGATGTCCGGCGTAGGCCACTGGAATTCAATATTGGGGATCTGGTATTCCTTAAAGTGGCTCCGATGAAAGGGATAACGAGATTCGGGAAGAAAGGGAAACTGAGTCCGCGATATGTGGGACCGTACCTAGTACTGAAAAGAGTTGGCAAGGTGGCATATGAACTGGAGCTGCCTCAGGAAATGTCAGCTATTCATAATGTGTTCCATGTGTCGATGCTTAAGAAGTGTATTCCAAACATGGACCAAGTGATCGAGCCACAGGCGGTACCAGTTCAGGAGGACCTATGTTATGAAAGCCGACCTATCCAGATCTTGGATCGGGAAGTCACGAAGCTAAGGAACAAGGAGGTACCCTTAGTCAAGGTTCTATGTCAAAGTCAACGGTTCGAGGAAGCTACCTGGGAACGCGAGGACGAGATGAGACGCAAGTACCCGGAGCTATTCTAAGTTCGAGGACGAACTTTCAAGTGGTATGGGGGATTGTAACGACCCGGAAAATTTTCATAATATTTTCTTTAAAATATTAAGCATGTCTAGATAATTTTTTTTTCCGAAAGATCTAGAAATATCAGTACGAACCTTAGCCTAGAAATCTATGATTTCCTCATTTAAATTGAGAAATTAAGTACTAAGGGGTCTTACATGGGCTTTCTAGTACCATGATTATTGGTGAATTTTAGGTAAAATTTAATATAAAAATAAATGAATTTTAATGAGAAATATTAACATAATTATGGGGGAATTTTTAAGGAAATTTCGAAATAATAGGAAATAAAATAAAAATAAAATAGGAAATTAGTGCATGCACCAAGGATTGAACCTTGGACCTCTTGTACAACCAAGCATGCACTAACCAATTCACCTAGTAAGGGAGTGCTATGAGGGAATGAAGTGGATCTTAGTTAAGGCTTGGAAAAAATAAAGAGTCATCAAGGGAAGAGACACCATGACTCTTCACTTGCCCCCTTTAATGTGGTATAAAGATGGTAAGGGAGTTACAATTTCCCTTCTTCTCTTCATTTCTTCTTCCTCCTTGCTCTAGCTGAAACCTGAAGGTGCTTTCCCCCTAAGGAAAAGTTCCACCAAGGGCTCTATTTTGGAAGATCTAGGTTCTCTTCCAAGGTTACAAGAACAAGGAGGGTTCAAGTGTCAAAGGGATTTCCAATTTCCTTTTCTTTTAAGGTCTAAAAACCAAAGATAACCCAAGGTAAGACCCCCTCACCTGTGGTATGATAGTTTTTAAGATATTTGTCATGATCTAAGTTCTTATTGGCATGATATGTTGAAAAATCCATAGTTAGGACTTGTGAAGATTTCGGCCAAGCCATGTTTTGGGCTAAAAATCATGTTAAAGACCTCCTTCTTGTTTCAAATGTTTATTCATGATAGGTTAAACATAAAAGTATGATTTTTGAAAGTTTTGTAGCACCCTAAACCCCCCTAGGGTTTTCGGCCACATCAAGGAAAAGGGGCTAGGGTAAACTCCAACTTCTCTAAGCATGATTAGTATGTTTTTTATGACATCTTATGGGTAGTAGGGTGATTTATATGAATTTTTCCATGGGCTTGTTACCCTTCTAGGGTTTCGGCCAACTCCTAGTTTAAGCCTAGGACTTAGGGTTAAGTCCAATCAAGGGTTCAAATGGTTTTTATGGCATGATATGCAAGGTATAGGATGTTAATCATGACCTAGGCAAAATTTTCTATGGATTTACACCCTCTTCAAGTTTCGGCCAAGACCCAAACCTAGGGTTTGGTTTGGGTTAAGGTCTCAAAAATGCATGTTCTAAGTTACCATGATGCTAGTAAGTAGTTAAGCATGAGGCAAGGATCTTTATGTTACAAAAATCTTAATTTATGTGTCGTATAACATGAGTTTGTATGTTAGATTTTATGTGAAGCTTTGCTCATAAAAATTTAGATCATATTCCATGAATATATGTAATTGATGTAGGATGTATGTTATGATAGATAGAATGATGCATGTAAGTTGATAAATGCTTATAATAGATTTATGGTTTATGAAGGTATATGCATGTTTCAGGATGAATGTCATGAACCCTAGTTGTATGTGTTATGTTTATATGTAGCTTACCATCCATGTTTTATGATGAATACTAGGATTATGTATGCTAGATGAAATGTATCATGTATGAAGTGCAAGTTTATTATGTATCATGATCATGCAAGCTTTATGAACCAGGATAAGGTTATGACTAGAAACATGATTATGCATGTATGTCCTATTTTATGAATAAAGAATGATAAGTATGAATGAAGATGATGGTTATGCCTTAAGTATGAATGATAAGTATGAATGATGAAGGCATAATGATGATATGAAATAAGTATGAATGATAAGTATGAATGACAAGTATGAATGATGATGCATGCATATTTTATTTTATAAATGGGCTTGTACCGGACCGAAGTAAGGGTCCAAGGGATGGGCACCTTAAGAACGCCCCGGTTCTGGACTACCGAAGCTGTCCACGGTTCTGGCACTACCGAAGCTGTGCAATAGGGATGGACACCTTAGGAACGCCCCGGTTCTGGGACTACCGACTATGCTGTCCTTACCCTAGTAGGTCGGGGCTCGCTACCTCGTATTTACTAGGAATGCGCGCTTATGATGTATGTATGTGGTACAAGCCGGGGACCCCAATGATGTTATGTTTATGCTAAGCATTTAAAAGTATGATTTTAAATTAAGCATCCTTATGTAGTAAATGCATTTGACTCATGCATACATCCATGATATGCATCGCGCCAGGGTAAGTATGTTTTATGCTTATGTTTTATGCTTATGCTTATAACTTATGCCATGTATAAGTATGTCTTATGTTCATGTATGCTAAGAATTATGCCATGTATAAGTATGTCTTATGTTCATGTATGCTAAGAATTATGCCATGTATAAGTATGTCTTATGTTCATATATGCTAAGAATTATGTTATGATAAGTATGTCTTACGTTCATGTATGTTAAGAGTTATGTCATGCTAAGTATGTTGTAGATTTATGGTTATGTTAAGAATCATGCTATGTTAGTTGTCATCTGCTTATGATTTATGCCATGACTATGCTTATGTTTTATATTTATGTTATGTCAGATACTTGATATGTTTATGTTTAAGTGACGTGTGGTTTTAGTGAGTAGGAAAGGGTGTTACTAAGCCTGTGTGCTTACAGTCTTATTTTCCTCGTACCGCAGATCAAGCACGAGGTTACTAAGGAAAGCAGCAGGAGAGGCAAGAGCATGTGTGTGTGTGGCAATGACATGGCAAAGAATTCTTATATTTACACGTATCGCATGTCTTGGGTTTTGAAATGCTTTCTTAGATTTTATGCTATGTTTATGATGGGTATGCCTAATGAATGACTTAAGACTTATGATGTTTACGGATAAGTTACGTGCTACTTATGATGACTATGAATAGGCTATGGAATGATTATATCATGATGCCATGCATGTTGATAATATGCTATGTTCAATGACACTAGATTCATGAATGACAAGTTTAGACATGTATAAATGTTTCACGAGTTAGCGTAACGACGCCTTCCTCGCCACACCATGTAAGTTAAGATGTTCTCTAAGTCCATGTAGGTTAAGCGTAACGATGCCTTCCTCGCCACACCATAAGGTGTGGGAAAAAGGCGGGCGTTACAAAATATAGGTCTTGGATTCATTGGGCAAGGGGTTGGACCTCTTCTATATCCTTATCAAATGAGGATTTTCTGTTGGGGCAATCGACCTTGATATGATCTGGAGGATCATGATATTTTGATGTGTGGGTGATATGATTAAGTTAGGATTTGTTGTAAGCAGTCCCATGGCAGAACATCAGAAGACTATGAAGGAGCATGCAGCCCCTGATGATTCATTTTAGTATTCTTGTATTGCTTATCCAGAGTTAGCTGGAAATTTTGAGTTGAGATCAGGCTTAATTCATCTACTTCCCAAGATTCAGGGACAATTAGGAGAAGATCCTAATAGACATTTACATGAGTTCCATGTAGTGTGTTCCACTATGAAGCCTCGAGGGATTTCTGAAGAGGACATCAAATTAAGGGCATTTCCATTTTCTTTGACTGGAGCAGCTAAGGATTGGTTTTATTACTTGCCTACTGGACATGTTGCAAGTTGGATTGTCATGAAAAAGACATTTTAGAGAAGTATTTTTCAGCTTCAAGAACGACTATTATTAGAAAGAGCATCTGTGGTATTCAACAAGTGGTGGGAGAGACCTTATATGATTATTAGGAGAGATTCAATAAGTTGTGTTCATGCTATCCACAACATCAAATAAGTGAGCAACTTCTTATTGAATATTTCTATGAAGGTCTATTTCAAATAGATAGAATCATGATTGATGTTGCAGCTGGAGGAGCACTAGTGAATAAGACCCCAAAACAAGCTAGAGAATTGATTACAAATATGGCGGAGAACTCTCAACAATTTGGAAGTAGGGCTCTTACTACTAGAGGGGTGAATGAAGCCCAATTGGTTTCAAATGAACAAAAAGAGATTAAAAATTCTTTGATGGAGCTTACTTCTTTAGTAAAGCAAATGACATTGAATAATGTGAGCCAAAATCAAAACTTTATAGTAGCTTCACCTACAAATCAAGTAATGAGGTTGTGTAGCATATGTTCAAGTTAAGAGCATAATTCAGATTTGTGTCCAAATTTACAACAAGATGAATCATTAGCCACTTTGACTAGAGGTCAATATCAATCAAGGAATGACCCATATTCATCTACTTACAATTTGGGATGGAGGGATCACCCTAATTTGAAGTATGGTAATTCATTCTATCAACAAAATACTTCCCAACATCCCCTACAACAAAATCAGCCGCATTTCCAGAATTTTCAGCAAGGACAGCAACATTTTCAATAATTCCAGCCACATTTTCAGAATTTTCAGCAAGGAAATCCGAATTTTCAGCCTCAATTTCAACAAAATCAGCAAGGATTTCAACTAATTCAGAATTTCCAGCAATCTTTGAGAGATGTTGTAAATTGTTGATGTGTAGTGCATTGAGAATGTGAAAGGAGAATTTTGAGTGTTGGAGGTTTGATTGAGTTATTTACTTTGGACTATTGTTTGATTGTATACATCATGTGTCACGCCCCGAGACCCGGGAGCCACTGATCCAATAGAAAATCGGATAGCACCTCCCCTGTCCGACGGACAATTTACACAAACACACAGATAATATAACACAACCACGCAGTTTAAAGGGCCTCAGGCCTCCAATCCACACATATATAACTGCATAAATGACTATACGTCGTAAAACCAAAATCCGAACTCACCTGAGCTGCCAGGGGGCAGGAACAAAGCCAAAACCAAACGAAGTCCAACATAGGACTCAAAAGTACAATACCTTCGAATAAAACGTGCATACATGGTTAAAACATCACAACGGAAGCATAGGAATACTACAGGGTCCATAACAAAACCACGTAAACCAAAAAGAGCTCCTCTGGAGCTAGGGACTGGCTGCTAGGGATCTCCTGGCAGGCATCAACCTGAAATAAAATGTATGGCAACGGGGTGAGTCCATAGCTCAGCGAATACCCAACAGATATGCATAGAAAGTTATACCAACAATAAGGGTTCAGCTAATACAGTCTCATATCAACAGTAAGGAAAAACTAGTACTGAACATACTGAGGTAGATACATACCTGAATCCATCTAATCTGTAAAGAGGGTAATAAGTACCAAGGGGATATCAATAGACATATAATCTCAGATAACAAGTCTCCAGAATATGCATGTCAAATAAGTGCAGCAATCAAGTGCAGCAAACAATGCACGATGCAAAATATGCACATGGTGCAATGCCATGGTCACCCCCTAACTCCAGTCAAGCCACCGAGACAGGCGATACTGTGTCGGCCGAGTGGGTAGAGCTGTGACACTATCCGCACTCTGCCATCACTGCTCCTGAGTGACCGAGTGGACAGGATGCTGGTGGAGCTATCGCTCCGCCCCATGTATATATGGGGGAGATATCTCTCTCATCTTCTCTGGTCTATGGGTAGAGAAGGGATCCCTGCTTGCTACCACGCTCCGAAACCACTACCCCTGAGTGGACGAGCGGAGCAATACAGAGCAAATGCACACACCCAGCGGTATCCACTAACCCATGAGTGGCCGTGTGTGCATATCATGTGCCGGAAGACGATTAGGCTCAACCACAAGGGAGTCGCTGATCGCCGGCATGCAACAATGCAAGGATGGTGTATGATAGATACACATACCTCCCTCCCCAAGTCCTCAGTATACTAAGTCTCAGTCTGAGATCCTATAACAGGAAATACAGGTAACCTACAAGGTATACTGACTGGAAACTACAGATCCCTCAAGGTCAAAGGCAGGAGATACAACACGATCTCTAAGCATACATATAGATATGACAATACCTGAGACTGTATGGATCTACAACATAATAACTCAGGGATAAACCACATGTATCCAGAACAGGCATAATAACTCAGAGATAAACAACAAGTATCCAGACAGGTATAATAAATAGGGATAACGTATAATCTTACTGCTATCTATAACAGTCTATGCATAACAAAATGACAATATCATAAGAGATAAGTCAAAGGGTACCCGCCTCCAAGAGTATATAAATCCGTATCAAGCCGGAAGAACCACCCGTCCAATATACAAGTCAAGTCCCTGTATCAAGGGCATAATTAATTAGCTATCTACATAAAGATAAGTAGCTAATTACTCCCTAAACCAAATTAGGGTTAACCCAGTTATCCCATTTCATTTAATTACGTCTAATTAAATGGAAAGGTCCCCAATGACCCCCACATAATTAGGGTTTAGGTTCATTTTCGATTCAACCCACTGATCAAGAATTAAACAACCTAAATCAGATTTAGATTGATGATAAAGCTCACATCTACCAGCCCAAAATACTAATCACAACATTAATAGCAAATAACCATAACAATCTGTACCACTCAAATTACCTCTTATCCCAGCTTCGATGGCAGATCACTACAATAGGCAGAAATTGAGCTCAATTGCCAATTTAAGCTTCCGGAAATCAGATCAGAGCAATGAGCTAGCCTTAGAAAGTTAATGGTAGAAACCTTCCTCTCCGGATCTGTTCACGGCAGAGCCAGGAATAAATAATCTAAGTAATAGCATAACACAACTCATTCCCCAACTACAGGATTGATCAGCAATCTACCAAATATTCCAATTCATCCACAATGAACACCAAACAAAATGCAGATTTTACCTGCGATTGGCGCTGGTACAACCCCAGCTCCGGATATGATGAGATCAACCTAATCGAGAGAGGAGTATCAACGGTGCTCAATCCCCAGATCCTTTCTTGATGAATCGCGCGCCCAATCTCAACAGGGAAGACCTGGAGCAATCCCTAAATCAGAATACCAATGGTATCACCATTTGGAGCACCAAAATGAACAGATCCAAGAAGGACAAGTCGAGATTCGACGAACACAGACTTACATAGCCGAGATGGTCGACCTCCGGCTTGGACACTCTCACGCGCATAAGCCGATACAACCCTTGTGATTAGAGCTACTCAGATCCAGCCCAGTTCACCCCTTCCGATTCCCGCTGTGGAGGTGGAAACTAGGGCAAGAATCTCTAAACGAGGAGCATTGCCGGAAGAGCTTTCAATCCACCGAGCTTTGAGGACCGACGAGGGTGAATGGAACGGTGGCGGATTGGCGAAGAAGAAGAGAGAAGAGGAAGCCGACGAAGGGGGTGGCGTCGGGTTCGGCTAGGCCACGCGGGACGAGCACGCGAGTGGAGGCGGCTTTGATCGGGCAGGGAGGAGACGGCCGAAAGTTGGCTTAAGTAGTGGGACTTTTGCACTTTGGTCCAAGCAATTTTAGTCTAATCGCAATCTCACCCCTAGTTTAATGTTTGGTACTCCTTAACCCTTGTAATTATTAGTTTTAATTCATATTGGTCCCTAAATTTGTGTCCATGGACTCGGAAGCCCCAGAACCTATCCGGTAATTCTCTGAAAATTTCCGGAACCTATTCAAAAGTGTCGGATTTAACATCATGTTAATTACCCCAATGCTCTCATCTTCTCTTTGATCTTCTTTCATGCTCTTTATGATCTTCTTTGTTATCTATCATTCTTGTTCTCTTGTTAAGAAAGTGATTTCATCATTATTCATTGAAAAACCCTCTTGATTTATGTACCTATGTTATAGTAGTGGAGAAATAGAAGATAAGCAAGCATATGGTAGTGCAATGTCATGAATGTTTTGAGAGAACTCCACTTCCATATCTGTTATTTTTGTGAGCATCAATGCATATATCCATCTTGTGAAGTTTTTGTCATGCTTAGTTTATTCAAGTTGATGAAATTACCATGCTTTTGACTTATGTGAAATTTGGAACCATAAATACATGGATTCTTGAGACGTGATGATCCTAAGTAACCTTCTTTTATTATTTCTTAAAGTATTGATAGGGGATGTAATGTTTGGGAGATATATTGTTTTCTTTTAGTTTTGTTTACTTGCCCGAGACGTGCACTCACCCAGCTGGAATCATTGAAGATGTATTAGTGAAGGTGAAGGAGTTGATTTTTCCTACGGACTTCTATATCTTATACAGGAGGGGGATTATCTAGCGCACAGATCTCCACTTATTCTTGGGAGACCATTCTTGAAGACTACAAGGACGAAGATTGATGTATATGCAGGCACACATTCTATGGAGATAGGAGACACAGTGGTGCAGTTTAGTATTTTTGATTCTATGAAGCACCCCGGACAGGATCATTCCATCATGAGCATGGATATTTTAGATGATTTAGTTGATGTTGATTTACTTGCTGATAGAGTTTCACTTGGTATTTATAGAGGCTATTTTAGCTCAGATGAGGTAGAGGATGCATTAGCTATACAGGGGGTTGGTTTGAAGATTGTATTTGATTCACTCGCAGTTGGAGATGATTCTATAGGTGTAGGGGATTGCACTGAGCCCCAGGGATCACCTATATTGATTGAGAAGCCAGGAGATTCAGAGGATAGGTTTGAGAGTGTAGGGGATTGCACTGAGCCCCAGGGATCACCCATACCTACCAAGCAGTCATAGATAGAGTTAAAACCATTGCCAGAACATTTGAAGTATGCTTATTTGGGAGAGGAGCAGTGTTTACCTGTTATCATTGCCCAGAAATTGGATTCGGAGCAAGAGGACAAATTATTGCAAGTTCTGAGGCAGCATAAGAGAGCTATAGGGTGGACATTAGCTGATATACCTGGTATTAGCCCCGCCATTTGTATGCACCGAATATATCTAGAGGCGAATGTGAGGCCGATCAGGCTGTAACGCCCCAAATTTTGGGCTTGCTTCCGATTGTAAAAAGGGCACAAAAATGTCGATATATATTATCAGATTGTATGACATTTATTTCATAAATGAATAAAATTACCTTTTTGTGATTTCATGATTTAATGTTATGTGATTTCATTAGAAAGGATTAGGAATATGTAATTGCATAAATTAGAATATGTGATTTCATGAATTGGAATATGTGATTGCATAAATGTGATTTGAGAATATGAGAGTGAATTGGGCTAATAGGCTTTGCAAAAGTGAAAAACCAAAGAGGAGCAAAAATATGGTCTTGCCGAGGATCGAACCTTGGAACTCTTGGTAAGCAAAGCCTTGAAAAGCAACGAAGTAAACAATTCACCCAGCAGGGGATTGCTGAGAGGAAGGAAGGGAAATTCTTGTTAAGGGTTAGGGAATGTGAAAGGGTAGAGGAAGAGGCTCTTGATGAGAAACCCCTTGGTGAAGGGACACTTGGACAAGAGGCACTTTGTCTCTTCCCTTAGTATAAATAAGAGGGAGTGCTAAGGGGCTAACCATCATTGTTGCAAACCCCTCACTCACTCTCCCTCTTCAAGTTGCCGAAATCCTAACTCCTCTCTTCCTCTTCAATTTTCGAAATTCAAACTCCTCTTCCTCCTTGAGATTTTCAAAAATCCAAGGGAAGGGTCTCATCCCAAGGGACACTCCCAAGACCCCATTGAAGGTTTGAATCTCTTGCAAGGCAAGAAGAAGTCAAGGACCTCAAGAGCAAGGACAAGCACATCCCCTCCGAACTAAGGGTATACCTTAAGGA
The DNA here is from genome assembly GCA_024364735.1 of Boesenbergia rotunda. NCBI lineage: Eukaryota > Viridiplantae > Streptophyta > Magnoliopsida > Zingiberales > Zingiberaceae > Boesenbergia > Boesenbergia rotunda. Next base: position 99,173 of record JAGFNQ010001149.1, on the reverse strand, counting down.
TATTTAGCGAAAGAAGTAAGTGCCCCTCACCTGTAGCATAATTGCTGTGTATGATTTTCTTCTTCTTGTAGTTTGCGAAAATGGGGATTTGCCCTAGGTAAGTTTCGGCCACCCCTTAAGGGAAAGCCTTGGTTACTTTTTGATACATGAGAAGACCCCTTGGAACCTAGGGTATACCTATATGTTGATTTCCTTCAAGTTGTGATAACAAAAATTAGGGTTTGCACCCCCTACAAGTTTCGGCCAAGACATGGAAAAATTAGGGATTCAAGGGTTGAATTACTCTATGATGTATCTTATGTTAGTGTATGACATGATAGTGTAGATAAGGTGTTTGTATAAATGGTTGTGTGAATGTTTGATTTCAAAAACCCTAAATCCCCCTACCCTATACTTTCGGCCAACCCTAGAAGAATTAGGGTTTAGGGTGCATGATTAACCTATGATGAAATCCATGTTTAATAATGTTGCATGATATGTATGTGAGGTGTTTGTGTAAATGTTTGTGTGAAGGTTTGATTTCCAAAAACCCTAATCCCCCCTACCCTACACCATTCGGCCAACACCCTAAAGTTAGGGTTTGTAGAGGATAAACTACCCTATGAGATATGCTTATGATTGGGATGATGATATGTATATGCAAGTGATGTTTAAATGGAATGTTTGATTGAAAAACTTAATTTTTCCCTAGCATGTGATATTCGGCCAAAGCATGGAACATTAGGTTTATGAAGGTTGATTACCCCATGATGTATGCTATGCTTAGTATGATACATGATGTATATATATATGATACTTGTATGGGATGTTGGATGTCAAAAACCTAAGCTACCTCCACCCTTAACTTTCGGCCAAAGGGCCCTATACTTGGGATTGGATTAATAAATACCATGCATGATAATGATCTTGTGTAGGATAGGACATGCCTGTGTGATTCTTGATATGTTGATTGGAATGCATGCTAGCCAAATTACAACTTGCGGCCAAGAGAGAACTCTTGGACCCTAGCCTTGGTTGCTCCCATGAAATGCATGCTTTATACTATGCTAGTTATCAAGATTATGAATGTATACATATGTATAAAAATGAGCCCTATAGGGCATGGACGAAGAAGGCTTAGGGCCTAAAGAATGCTTCCCTAGAAGGTTGGGACTAAGAGCATACTTTATGAAAATGAAGAACATGATAACTATTTTATTTTGTAATGGCTTGTACTATAGACTCTTAAAGCGAGTCAAATGATTATGATACTAGGCTGAAGGACTTTTGAGAAGGCCTAGTAAACCCTAGTGGTTCGGGATTAGCTACCTCGTTCCTATTCAGGGGCGCGCGCAAAACATGAAGTACAAGCCGGGCCCTAATGATTATGCTATGTTCAAGTATTATGTTTATATGTTTTCAAAAGAACCTTCCTATGAAGTTAACATGCTTAGATGTTTAAACATGCTTAAATGCTTACCATGAATATGATATATTCTCTTACCTTTTCATGATATCCGGTTTTGTGAGTAGGACAGGGTCTTACTAAGCTATTGCTTATCGTTTAGTGTTTTCCCTTATGCTACAGATAAAGGACGCTAAGCTATGGAGGCTGCGGGAGAAGGGCAAGTGTGTGTGTGATAGTGCTGGTGGATAAAAAGGATTTTGTTCTTAGTTGCTTCAAGTTTTGGAACTTGTCATGTTAAACCCATGTTATGTTTTTCTTTTTATATACATACTATGTTTGAAGATGAATAAAAATAATTATGCTTCCGCTACATGAACCTTGCATGCTTAAATGATACATATGCCCATGCATAGATTAGATTGAAAAAAAATATGAATGCATGCGTGTAGTTGTAATGTATGAAAATTAAAGTAGCGCCGCTGAATCCCTAGGGGATTAAGGGCGGGCGTTACACAGGCTGCCACAGAGAAGGTTAAATCCACTGATTCTAGATGTTGTAAAGAAAGAGGTGACTAGATTTTTACAGGCAAGTATTATATACCCTATTTCTGACAGTAAGTGGGTTAGTCCTATTCATGTGGTTCCTAAGAAGTCAGAAGTGACAGTGGTCGAGAATGAGAGTAATGAGTTAGTACCTACCAGGGTGAAGAATTCATGAAGAGTTTGTATCGATTATAGGAAGCTGAACCAAGTAACGAGGAAAGATCACTATCCCTTGCCTTTTATTGATTAGATGTTAGAGAGGTTGGCAGGGAAGTCTCACTATTGCTTCCTAGATGGATATTCAGGATATTTTCAGATTTGTATAGACCCGGAGGATCAGGAGAAGACCACTTTCACTTGTCCTTTCGGTACATTCGCTTATCGACGTATACCATTTGGGCTTTCCAACGCTCTAGGGACTTTTCAACGGTGTATGGTGAGTATTTTTGGTGAGTTACTAGAACACTGCATGGAAATATTTATGGATGATTTTTCTATATTTGACACATCATTTGATACTTGTTTGGATAATTTGTCTAGAGTACTACATAGATACATTGAAACTAATCTTGTCCTGAATTTTGAAAAATGTCATTTTTTGGTAGAGAATGAGATTGTTTTAGGACATATAGTCTCTAGGAAAGGCATTGAAGTAGATCCTGCTAAAGTTAGTGTTATATCAAATCTATCTTACCCCGTATGCGTACGGGATGTTCGAGCTTTCCTTGGCCATGCAGGATTTTACAGGACGTTTATTAGAGACTTCAGTGAGATTGCTCGCCCTTTGACTAGACTTTTACAAAAGGATGTGGATTTCTGCTTTGATGAAAAATGCAAGGAAGCTTTTCAGAGATTGAGGGAGGCTCTTATTTCAGCTCCTATTATTAGGCCTCCTGATTGGACTATACCTTTTGAGTTGATGTGTGACGCTTCAAATTTTGCTATAGGGGATGTACTTGCATAGAGGATAGATGGAGCGCCACATGTCATTTGCTATGCTTCCAAGACTTTAGATGCTGCTCAGGCTAACTATACCACCACAGAAAAAGAGATCCTTTCTATTATTTTTGCTTTGGATAGATTTAGATCATATTTGCTATGTTCTCATGTGATTGTATTTTCTGATCATGCAGCCTTGAAGTATCTTCTGAAGAAGCCGGATGCAAAACCCAGATTGATTAGATGGATGCTTCTACTTCAAGAGTTTGATTTGGAGATTCGAGATAGGAGTGGCAAGGAGAACTTGGTGGCAGATCATTTGAGCAGGATAGAGGGAGATGGACACCTTACCACAATTGATGATGATTTTAGAGATGATCGAGCACCTCTTAGTGGTGCATGGTGAGTTGCCATGGTATGCAGATCTAGTTAACTATTTAGTAGCTAATGATTTTCCTGCACAATTTACCAAAGCTCAGAAAGATAAATTTAAGAGTGATGCTAAATTTTATGTGTGGGATGATCCTTACTTGTGAAAATTTTGTAGTGATCAAATAATTAGAAGATGCAAACCTGATCATGAGTTTCATTCAGTTCTTACATTTTATCATTCGTCAGCCTGTGGAGGACATTTTGGTCCATAGAGGACTGCTAGGAAAGTACTAGAATGTGGATTATTCTGGCCTACTTTATTCCATGACGCTTATCTATTTTATAAAAACTGTGATAGATCTCAGAGGATAGGAAACATAGGAGTTAGGAATGAAATGCCCCAACAAACTATGCTTTTTTATGAAATTTTTGATGTATGGGGGATAGACTTTATGGGACCTTTTCCTGCATCTTTTGGATTTTTGTATATACTACTTGCTGTTGATTATGTATCTAAATGGGTGGAGGCTATTCCCTCCAGGACTGACGATTCTTTTGTTGTTGTGAGTTTTGTTAGGTCACACATTTTTTGTAGGTTCGGAATTCCAAGAGTTATTATAAGTGATCAAGGTTCATATTATTGAAACAAACACATGAAGGTTTTACTCAACAAATATGGGGTTTTGCATAAAGTATCTACTTCCTACCACCCCCAAACTCATGGACAAACCGAAGTATCAAATAGAGAGATTAAGGCAATCTTGGAGAAGACCTTGGGGCCTAGTAGAAAAGATTGGAGCAAAAGACTTGATGATGCATTGTGGGCTTATCGGACGTCATATAAGACACCTATTGGAATGTCTCCCTATCGGCTTGTTTATGGGAAAGCTTGTCACTTACCCATGGAGATAAAGCATAGAGCTTATTGGGCGTTGAAGGCTTGCAATTTTGATGCAAATAAAGTGAGAGAAGAATGAAAGCTACAACTTCAAGAACTTGAGGAGATAAGATTGGAAGCATATGAAAACTCAAGGATTTACAAAGAGAAGACTAAGACTTTCATGATAAGCATATAGTGGAGAAGGAGTTTCAAATTGGTGATAAAGTTCTCTTGTACAAATCAAGGCTCAAATTAATTAAAGGTAAGTTGAGGTCTAGATGGGAAGGTCAATTTCTTGTTACTAATGTTTTTCCTTATGGTGTTATTGAGATTAAGGATGAGGCTAATGATCTTATTTGGAGAGTTAATGGCCACCGGCTCAAGAAATATCTTGAAGAAGTGAAGAAGTTAGACGTGGACGGATTGGATATTAAAGATGCTATCTACCCAACTTAAAGGGAAGTTTGATCCTTCTTACACTTTTATTTCATTGTATATACTATTTTTATGTTTTCTAGCAGTAAATTTTTCTTTTACAATGAGTTCTTGTTAATAAATGATTAGGTAGTGTAGAGTGAATAATGATTCATTGTAGATATCATATTATCCTTTTTGGCATCTTGTTTCATGCATAATTTGGAATAAATGTATCCCTCTAGATTTTCTTCATATCATTTTAGAACTCTATGAAAGTGAATTAATTTTGGTTGTTAAAATTTAGGATTTGAGCCAATGGATGAAAATTCTTGGATACTTGAGTTAATACGTAGTTATGGACTCTAGATTGATGATTTGAGATGAATTCTTTTTACCTAGTGAGGATTTGGCCTTATTTTTGAGATACACACATGTGATTGTACTCTAGAACTTGCTTAGGTTCTTTCAAAACTATATTTCTCTGATTGGACCACATTTATAGAGGTGAATCACCTTTTTTTCCTTTTTCATATCATTTTTGCAATGTTCCTTGTTGCTCCACTCTATGTTCTATTTTTCTTTCCCCTATTTTTCTGTTCATAACTATATTTTTCATGGACTTGGGTGCTTTGATTGTTTCTTGATGTTACTTTGCCCGAGACGGTCAAAAAGCTAAGTGTGGGGGAGTAAGGTGGTTAGTGTTTTCAAGTGTTTTGGTGAGAAATGATGAATTTTGAAGCCTATTTTTTAGTTGTTACTGTGAAATTCCGAATTATAAGTGGCAATATGTTTTGATGGAGTTTAAGGAGTGAAAGGGCTTGATTTAGTTGTTGATGGAACTTTCTGTCAGATCTAGTTAACAAGATTAATCTTGAACTTGAAATTGATGGTAGCTGAAGTTGGTAGACTGATTTCAGGAATTGCTAAGCTGTTGATGTGATAAATCGGAACTAAATTGGAGGTAATACTGAACCTGCTAAGCCTCCTGTTTCAGTAGATGTTAACCAACCATTAGTTGCAGTTTCTGAATGGTGTCATTCTGATGGAAAGAAATGGGAGCTCACAAGTGTTAGATTCTTTTCCCAATGTATTGTGTATAAGTGGTAGCTGTGTTGACCTTCTACAAAATCTGTTGGTGGTTCATCATGTCTTATCAAGTTCACTTAAGAACTACCCTGTTGACTAAGTTCTTAAGATAGAAGATGGTGTCTATGTCTATCATCTGTTTCCTCACGCAAAATGAGAGCATTAGCTAAAAGAGCAACACTATATTGATTGTAGACATAGACACCTTTCAAGTCTACTGATAACAAAATCAGTATTGTGTATACTGATTGCAAATGTCCTGTGTCCAGTGGCATCCTTTCAAGTCTGCCAAGTTCTTTCACTTGGAAATTGTATTGATGGCTTTTCATCTGTCAAATGATGCTGTATAATGAGGTCCCAACTATGGATTAACAGTCATGGAGCATCTCAACGCACAAACTAGGAGAAGCATGTATCATCTTGGTTCACATCTGTCAGAAATGAAAAAAAAAAAGAAAAGCAGACACACACAAGCTGCCACTGGTTTATTCTCAGATGTATGCGAAAAGTGGCTGCAGAATAACTGAAGGAAAGGGTATCAAGTTGAGTTGTTGTGCCATGTCTTTGGAGTAAGCATTAAATTCAAGGAGAAGATAGTTCAAACTACCATTTATTTGATAGTAAGTGTGAACATTGAATTTCAGAATTGAAACTGAGAAGCTGAAAAGGAAATCAGTTAGAGTAGATTGCTTTAACAGCAGCTGAAAAAAAAGATGATCATAAATGACCTTTTGGAGATGTGTTCTCTCCACTTTTATTGGTTACACACCTTACTATTAAGAATACATAAGAAAATAAAAAAAAAAGAGAAAAAAAAGAGAGAAAAAAAAAATTCTTTTGGTTGAGAATGGCTGTAGTTTTTCAAGTATCCAAATCGATCAGGGAAGTGCCTGACAGAATAAGTCTGATCAGTCTCCAAACCGATCAGAAGAAGCCCTGATCGGTCTCCAAACCGATCAGGAAGAGCCTGATCGGTCTCCTTGACCGATCAGAAGAAAACCAGTGAGATGATGGATGTTGAAATGCTAGAATTACTGGTTCTGCACTTAGAGAATCAACTATGAATTTTCTCATTCATCTTGTATCTTAGCCATGCGAAATGTTCATAGAACTTAAGGGTTGGATTACTGAAACTTGGCTTATTCCACTCGATCAATTTTTGAATGGTGATCATTTTGAAATGAAGCAACTCATCGAGAAGACTATAATTCTAATGGAGAAATTGGTGGATAATGAAAGCTTACTTCAAATGGATTGAATTTCCTTTTTAGCTTCATTGGTGCTGCATTGGCTGTTCCAAAGTCTGACAAGAGTAGCTTAAATCAGGTTTCGTCAAAACTTTGTTTGAGCAAGCTGCCAGTGTTTGAAGCTTCGGGAATTCACTGGAGATGACAATGTTCCACCTCATGGTGTTAGTAACCTCATTTCAATATTAGCTTTCCATTCAGATAGAGAATGGGCACAAAACAGCAGTCTTAGCACACTGAATTCAGTGAATCTTCTCAACAATATCACTGTTTGCTCCCTGCTCATCTTGAATTCTGATTTATGTTGGATAATACAGAAAGAGAGAGGCAAAGTTCATCTAGTGACATTCTTAGTATCCAAGTCTTCCACCTTCTTAAATTCTTCATCTACTACATTTATATTTCATTCTTATCATTCCATATTTTTTAAACTTGTTCAAATGAGCCTTTTTAGGTGTGAATTTAACTCAAGAATGATGGTGGAGAGTAGAGCATAAGCAAGCTTATGGTAGTGCAAGAAACATGATGTGTTTGAGTGAGCTCCACTTTCATCAAAATTTAGAACTTAGGAAGAGAGCCTCCAAACATTTCCTTGAGAGGATTTGTGTATTTAATTCATCTCAATTAGTTATGAAGGATGAAGTATACTTTGTTGTTGACTAAGGACAAGACTCTAGTCCATTAAGTTTAGATTTTTGAGATTTGACAACCCTAGGTAATTCCCTTTCAATTGCTTCTAACTATGATTGAGAATAATCTAGGGAGGGGTGCATCATTAGTTCACTAGTTGGTTTGTGCGAGACGCCCAAGAGCAAGTGTGGGGGAGTTGATAATTACCATCTTGATAATCAATTTAGACTCCTAAACCCATATTTTGATCCCTTTTATACGCTTAATCTTGCATTTACACTAGGTTCCATGAGTTACTTCTATTTTAGCTTTGGATGCAAATCTTTTGATATTTGAGATGTTTTGGCATTAAAATTTAAATATAATTTGTAGGCTTTGAATGATCACGGACCTAGATCAGATTGGATCGAATTTGAGTTCAGACTTGGCTTTAATCAAGAGTATCCAGCGATGGAGAAATATGGGTCGTCCAATCAAGACATGGGGAGATCTGAGCCATCATTCATCTTCTGATCAATCTGAGCTCAAGGTAGAGTTAATCAAGACCATAGATCAAGATCTGAAGTTTTGGTCAAAATCAGAAGTCATCTAGCCGTTGGATCAAGCTCAAGAGGAGTCTAAGCCATCCATTCAAAAGGAAGGGTAATCCAGGCCATCCGTTGCAGATCTGATCGATCCAAGCTACGGAGAAGAAGATCCTGACCATTGATGGAGTTCTGGAAAGTTTGGTTTTAATCCGAGATGATCTGACCGTTGGATTAAGCAAGGATGATCACAGCCGTTCATTTTTAATTAGAATTAGTTAAATCAAAAAACTCCTCACCAGCTCTGGCGTCGCGAGTTCTTCCCTGTTCTTGGAGTTTTCTCAATTTTCTTCTCCGACTCGTGTGGCCAACATCAGATCCAAGTTCATTTCAAGATCTCGAATCATCGAGATGGGTTCCCGTTGAAGTTTGCTAATCAATCTCGCCGCTGAAAAGCTCAGGTGAGGGTTTCGCCGAGGAGCTATGTTTCTGCCGATCTATTCCTTCTTGATCGTCATTCTTCATCGACCGGAGCTGTCAAAGCATTCGGAGGGGTTCTTCGAGGGCTTCTGAGGGTTCCTGAGCCAAAATCGCCATCCAGCTAATCAAGAAGGAAGAAATTGGTGGAAGATTTCAGCTACGCACCAAGCTGATGTAAACTGATCATGAGAGTCAGTTCTTGCTTGATTTTCGAGCTAGAGGGTTTCTGTCTTGGCTCTTGAGTGACGGTAAGAAGGAGATTTTGGTGAAGGGATTGATCTGATGTTATATTTCTGAAAATTTTATTTCTGAATACTTATTCCTTAAGTTGTTTCGTTTGTATCTGATCGGTCTGTTTGACCGATCAGGAAGTATCTGATCAGTCTGTGAAGAGCCTGATCGGTCTCAACTACATTTCAGTCAAGTTTCTTAGCATATTTTGCTTCAGTTTTCACAATTCTGCAATTAGTTATAGATTTCCTACATTCAATATTAGTTCTTGAATTTCAATCTCATAGTTTTGAATTGAATTGCTCAGTTTTCAAATAGGATATGCGTAGTTTCCACAATTTTCTAGTTAGTTTCTGATTTAGCTGAGTTCATTTTGTTTCCAACTGCAATTTCATTCATTATCGCAGAAATACCCATTTCACTTGAAAACCCAAAATAGAAAATGATGAATTCTAGCTTGAGTTAAGCATTCTTAGCTAGACTTTGGAAAAATACGACTTGAGGCCCCTATTCTACACTTAGTTTTGTGAGCTATGGGTTTTCAACTTATAAATTCAAATTTGAGGCTCACTTACCCTCTTGGCATGCATCACACAATTTGGTCTTCTCATACTTGATCATAGGGAGCCCCTTCACCAACTCCTCCTTTGCCACTCTTGCAATGTTCCTCATGTTGATGTGTCCAAGTCTTCGGTGCCACAATCACCCTTCTTCTTCTTTAGACATGAGACACTTAGGCAAATTGTTAGAAACATAAGTAAGATTAAGATAGTAAAGGTTAGCCTCTCTATACCCTTATTGCATGATATTTTCGAACCCATTTTGTTTAATTAAACATTTTCTAGAATGAAATTCAACCCTATAGCCCGCATCACACAATTGACTTACACTAAGTAAATTAAATTTCATATCTTTAATCAATAGCACTTTGTGGATAGAGATTGTAGGAGATACCTCAATGGTGCCCCTACCAATTATTTTGAGTTTCTCACTATTTCCAAAAGAAACTGTCCCTTCTCTTAGGTAGCTAATAGTGGTGAACTTACTCATATCTCTGGTCATATGTCTTGAGCACCCACTATCTACTATCCACATGTTTGAGGCATCCTTGACTTTTACCTATACAACATGAAAAATACAATCTTTTGGTACCCAAATTTTTGTTCCACAAGCATCGTTTAAAAACTTCTTTGGTACCCAAGCTTTCTTGATGTTTCCCTTAACCCCTTGTCTCCTAGATGCACCATTTCTACTTATAAGTGAGACAAAGGCAACTTCCTTTGTCTTTAGCCTATATCCTAACCCGGCTTTGTTGTAAACAACTCTTTGACTGTTTATTATCATGTCAAGGTTACTAGAGACAACTTGAAATTTCCTAAGTGCCTTTGTGAGGTCCTCTACCTTTTCCCTTAGCTCTTTATTTTCATTTTCAAGACATGTATCATTTGACATTGTAGAAAAATCATGCAAGTCTTCCTTAAGTTTTGTTGATTCTACTTTAAGCATGACAACTTCATCCTTTAAGTCCTTAATTTTTCTCCTAGCTCTAGCCAAATCCATATTAGTACTAGAAATTATCTTGACAAGAGTAGAAGAGGGTAGACTATATACCTCACTTACCGACACCTCAGATTCGGACGATGATGATGATGAGCCACTTTCTTCTTCACTACTTGAGCTCTCTCATCATCGGATGACTCTTAATGGTCCACTCCCATAAGCGCAAAGTGAGACACATGCTCCTCTTCCTCCTCTAAGGATGATGGATCATCCCAAGTGGTCTTCAGGTTGGTGGCACTCTTCTCTTTTCCTTTTGATCTCTCCTTGTCACCTCTTTCTTTCCCTCCTCCTTTTCTTCTCTTCTCTTTAGTTGGGGACACTCATTCTTCATGTGCCCCTCTTGGTGACAGTTGTAGCAAATAATGTGTCTTGCTTTGCCCTTGCTTTTTGATCCTATCCTAGCATAAGACTTATTAGAAAAATTTTTAAAGGCCCTACGCATTTTTCTTACCATGAAGGCCTCTTGGTCGCTATCCATTGACGTGCTAGACTCCTCCGAGTCGGATGATGATGAGTACACGACCTTCTTCTTCTCCTTCTTCTTTTTCTTCTCCTTTTCTACAACGAATGCTACACCTTTCTCTTTGGAAGAAACATTAGCTTGCTCATGTAATTCAAATTCGTAAAATAAATCATCAAACATAACTGTAGATAAGTACCTTGATACTTCGTAGGCATCAACGATTGATGCCCACAATGTTGTTCTCGGGAAGGATTGCAAGACATACCTCATGAGATCCTGGTTTTTCACTTTCTCCCCAATCACATGCAATTCGTTGATAATCTCCATTACCCTTCCATGTAACTGGCTCACGGTCTCGTTGGTCTTCATGGAGAGAGATTGTAGTTGGGCAACTAGTAGATCCTTCTTTGCCCTTCTTGACTCGTTGGACCCTTCATTGAGTTCGACGAGTTTCTCCCATAATTCTTTGGCGTTCTTGAATGACCCCACCTTGTTGAGTTGTTCCTTTGAGAGTCCGCATTGAAGCGTGGTGGTGGCCATTGCGTTGGCTTGCGCCTTCTTCATTACTTCCTTTGGCCAAGATCTCATTGGCAGTGGCTTTCCTCTTTCGTCGACGGGTGCATTAAATCCATCTACAACACTTATCCAGTTTTCAATGTCATTCATTAAGATATTGTATTCTACCTTTCCAGTATGCGAAGTCATTCCCGTCGAAGAAAAGAGGCCTTGCGGTGCTATAACCCTCTTGAAACGCCATTTTCTTGTACTCCGGTCGACGGTGAGTTCTACCGAAGCGAACCAGCTCTGATACCAATTGATAGATCGTGTGCGTTGCTAGAGGGGGTGAATAGCACTTTTTTCGAATTCTCTACAAAGAGGTTAACACAATACAAACAAAAACATATGAAAAACAAAAGAACAATGCTAACTGAGAGTATTTTTACTTGGTATCTATCCCGAAAGGTGACTAATCCAAGGATCCACGCAGTTGCACACTCTCCACTATGAAACCCTCCTTCAAGGTGGAGAAAACCTTTACAACAGTCGTCTTCTTCCACTTTACAAGATGCGATGAAGAGTGAGAGGATGATCTGATCAAACGGGGCACGAGGAGCTCTTTTGTACAGTAAAAAACCGTACCAAAATCGTGCCAAAAAGTCCCCTTTTTATAAGAGAACAGGACAACTTCGTAAGTTGTCCAGACCCGCACCAGTCGACTGCCCCTGGGGCAGTCGACTGGCCTAGCTTTAATTGCTAGCCAACGGCTAGTTTTCGGGGATGACCAGTTGACTACCCCTGGGGCAGTCGACTGGTCCGAGGCTGAAAACTCTCTGTGAGTTTTGGCAGTCGACTGCCTATGGGCCAGTTGACTGGCCAGCTTCTACAAGCCTTCCCACTCACTCCGAACACTCTCCTTCACGTATGCCTTCAGGTATCCTCCCTTGGCTTGCCCCTTGAAGTCTTCTTCCTCTGGCTATCGTCCCTCGGATGCGCACACAAGTCTTCCCTTGGCTTGCCTCCATGCCACCCTTCACGTGTGCCCTTGAAGTCCACTTCCTGGCTTGCCCTTGGAGTCCTCCTCTCTTGGCTCTCGTCCCATGGATATGTTCTCCATGTGTGATTCTCCAAGTCCTGCAAACTCAATCACACATATCAAATACAACACAACACCCTAACCTTAAACATATTGGCACACACATCAAAACCATGATCTTCCTGATCATTCTTGGGCCGATTGCCTCAACAGATTTCTCCTAGGAGATTAGATGGACTATGGAGTGTGCCAAAGGGTTGGAAGACTAAGGTGAGTCTTAATTCTAGGAAATTGGCACACTAAAAGGAGATTTATGGAGGAAAAGATGAAAATGGGATTATATTTGGTAGAAATTTGGGTTTAATGTATAAACGCCATATATTTCAGTATTAGGAATGTATTATGGTTAGGAATGGAAGGATACACCAAGGAGAGGTCAAAACTATGACTTTTAGATAAGTTTCAATGACACAATTTGGGTAATTTTGAATTTCTTGCCAATCTTGGGATTCGGAGTAGATTTGTTTGAAAATATATTTTTTCCTAGTAGACAAAGGCTCCACAAACCTCTCCACAAAATTTTAGATTTTTTGGAGGTTTGTGGAATTAGTTACGTATTTTTGAAATTAGGACTAGAAAACTAAAATTCAAGTACCAGTCGACTGGTTCAGAACCAATCGGCTGGTCTCGTATAAATCTAATACTGGAAAATTCAAATTACTAGTCGACTGCCCAAGGGCAGTTAACTGAACTCTCTGTTCAGTTTCTCAGTCAACTGCCCCAGGGGCAGTCGACTGGTAAGTGTGGGTTTCAATAAGAACAGCCGCGCGGGAGTGGCCAAAACCAAGGGTTTTGCGTGCCACCCCCTGCGAGATCTTCTCTGCCCCGACCTCCTCTCTTGTTCTAAGGCCCTCCCAAGCCCTAAAAACACCTTCCTAGCCTCCTCTATCTCAGATCTACATCTAGGGTTAGGAAAACCTCCTTCTTTGAGTCAAGCCTCACAAATATTCATCATGCAACGTCTCGGCAAACGGTAACTACTTGTGTAGTTTGTTTTTCACATTTAGTTCATGATTTGGAACTAATTTGTCTCTCTTTTTGCATGTTTTTCTTTGTGTTGTCTCTTTGTGGGGTAATTTGTGGTACATGCATGTTGTTGTTCATAATAGAGTTGTCCAAAAGAGAAAAAAAGGCGAGGGGTCATTGCAACAAGGTCAGGTAGACCAGGATGCGCCTCAGTTCTGATCCGAGGAATGCTGGAGGAGATTCGCCGATAATGAGTTCGTATTGATGATCTGTAGATACCTTAATAGGTCATATTTTTGAGAGAAAACCCCCCCCCCCCAAATTGCTGAAATGATTACTTATTTTGGGATAGAGCAGTTGGTGTATTGTCAGCATGACGTCAATTTAGACATGTGTAAAGAGTTCTATGCAAACCTCACATGCATCAATTTCGATAATGAACTCTATGAGTCTATGGTGGCAGGAGTCACCATCCCCTTCTCACCCACAGTTTTAGGTGCATTTTTGGTGTGTAGGGCGTCCAACCATACATTCACATATTTCCCAAATGTTATTGAGCCCTTTACTTTCCCAAATGTCACTATTGATCAAATTCATATGCATATTTTGTAAGACATTGGTGTATTACACAACGTATTTTTGACACAAAGAACATGAGTCCATTTAGCAATGTCTTGTATAAAATTGTCGTAGAGTGCATATTACACATTGTTACCAGGGGACGGTCGAGGATTCGACTACCGCACTTGGTGATGATGTACACCTTAGAGAAGAGGTTAGACATCGACATTACTCTGCATGTCTTTACATCTATTGTTCATTTTTCCCATAGTATCAATAGGAAGATCTAAATGCCCTTTTGCCATGTCCTGACCGAGTTCTTTGAGTCTAGGGGTATACGCATGGCTAGCGGTCAGGTACGCCACTTGTCCAAGGACTATGATCAGATTGGTACACGACAGTTGTCCTTGGCATGGATTGAGTGTAAGCAGGGGGAGATAGTCTGGAGGCAGTGTTCCGATTCCTCCAGTTCTGATGAGGAGCCCGCTGGTGGAGTTACACAGGAGCAGTTCTCCCAGCTCCAGTCTGAGGTTCATAGCCTCCGGGAGGACTTCCACGATTTTCAGCAGCAGCAGATGGGCTTTCAGTAGACATAGACTGCCATTCAGGAGGAGGTTCATGGCCTCACACAGTTTTGTCAGGGGTTCCAGTGACAGCAGAATGAGATGTACGCCATGATATAGCAGTTGTACCTCATGTATCAGGCCCCTCCTCCTCCTCCTCCGGGCAACGACATGCAGTAGATTTTATTTGATGGTTGAGTGTTGAGAGTGATTTGTTTAGATTTATATTTATCTCTCAAATACCCATTTTGGAATTGTCATATTTAGCAACTTCTGGGCTTTAGCCCTTGTGTTACTTTCATGTTTTATTTTTAAGTCATGTATGAAACATTTATTTATGCTTTCATGTTACTTTATGAGATTTTATGGCATGACTTGATATTTCTTATGTTGTTAGAAATTCATGAATTGCTATTGAATGATAAGATATGGCTTATATGGGCACAAGGAAAGGTTCATGAATATGTATCTAAGGTTAAGGATAAAAGAGGGGGAGGTTTTTCATATTAAAAATACATGAGAAAAAGGGGGAAGTGAAAGCAATTCTATGTGTAAAATGGTAATGGTTGATGTTGGCAAACACATGGATTCATATATGGATTTCAAAGTTGATACAAAATGCCAAATTTTGAGGAGATTAGGGTTTGTATCAAAAGTCAAGAACATTTGATATTTTTCATGAAAATATATTATTCTAGGGTAGGTTATATCCTAACAAATGTGCTTGCAAAATTTTACATTTTTCTAAATTTTCTTGGGATTTCTGAATTTGGGCTGAAAATTCAGAATTGGACTGTATCAGTCGACTGCCCTGGGGGCAATCGACTGATGTTTCTGGTAGTTTGCGAACTACATAGGCCAGTCGACTGATGGATTGGCAGTCAACTGGTATGACTGTGTTTGACTTCTGAAGGGTTTTTTAGAGGTAGTTTGGGATCTTTTTGGCACTAAGGTTAGGATTGTTTGGGGCAATCTTTTTGATGGTGTCAAAGGGGGAGAACTTGTGTTGTTAAGTTAGGTTTAATTTGATGTGAGAGAACATGTGGTGTTAAGTTGGGTATAACTTAACTTGGTGTTGTGAGAATTGAAAATTGGGAAAGGGCATAGGTTAAGGGGGGGTTGCCTCTTGTTGCTATGCTTTTAATTTTCAATTGCTATTGTTGTTTTTATTTACCTAACTTAAACATATTATCACACATCAAAAAGAGGGAGATTGTTGGGGCAATCGACCCAAGTATGATCTGGAGGATCATGGGTTTTGATGTGTGTGCCAATATTAGTAAGTTAGGGTTTGTTGTTGGACTAATATGTGTATGTGAGTGTGCATGTTTGCAGGTACACATACACTTGGTTGAATATCTTCAGGTGAAGGGTGGCATGGAGGCAAGCTGTTGGCTTGCGTGCGTATCCGAGGGACCATGGACAAAGCAGGTACGATGAGCCGAAGGAAGCGGACTTCGAGGCGTACGTGAAGGATAGCATGGAGGCGAGCCGCAAGCTTGTGTGNAACCAGGGGTTGTCCTACATAGACTTCTTCCTTAATGAATCCATTTAGAAAGGCTGACTTTACATCCATTTGGTATAGTTTGAATCCTTTATGGGATGCAAAGGCCAATAACATCCTAATGGACTCAAGTCTGGCTACCGGGGCATAGGTTTCGTCATAATCTGACCCTTCTACCTGACTGAATCCTTTCGCTACTAAGTGGGTTTTATTTCTGACTATTTCTCCTTGATCATTTAACTTATTCCTAAAGACCCACTTAGTGTCAATGACGGATTTGCCCTCAGGTTTATATACTAATTCCCAGACTTGGTTCATTTCAAATTGGGCTAACTCTTCTTGCATAGCTATGATCCAATCAGGATCAGGTAGGGCTTCCTCTATAGTCTTATGTTCAATTTTTGAAATCATTGCTATCTGACTAAGGTTTTTATAGGAAGACCAAGTTCTGACTCCTAAAGTTGGATCACCCACAATTTGATCTGTTGGGTGACTGAGTCTGGGTTTCTTGGTTTTTCTTGAACTTGGTTCAGCCTTCGGTCCGGCTGGTCGATTTGGTTCAATATTTGATTCAATGTTTGGTTCAACATTTGGTTCGATTGACTCTGAAGTTGGTTCAATAGTTAGTTCATTTACGGGTTCAATTAAAGGTTCAACAGTTTGTTCATTATCTTCTTGATCAGTATTTGATGAAGTTTGATTTGGATTATCAGATTTTGAGTTGATTTCTTCATCAAATATTAAATTTGTTGTTTCTTTAATTTTCTTAGTTTGTTTGTTGTAGACCCTATAGGCTCTGCTTGTTATTGAATATCCTAGAAAGATGTCTGGGGTTGACTTAGACTGAAATTTACTTAGATAGTCCTTGGTGTTTAGGATATGGACTTTGCACCCAAAGACCCTTAGGTAGTGTAGGTTTGGAAGTCTATGGTAGTATAATTCATAGAGTGTTTTATTGTGTCGTTTGTTAACTAGGACCCTATTTTGGATGTAGCAAGCCGTACTAATTGCTTCTGCCCAATATTGGTTGGCTAAGTTGAATTCATTGAGCATAGCCCTAGCGGCTTCCTGTAGGGTTCTATTTTTTCATTCGACTATCCCATTTTGCTAGGGGGTTCTAGGACATGAAAATTCATGTATATACTCATTTACCTTACAAAATTCCTCGAATCGTTGATTTTCAAATTCTCCCCCGTGGTCACTCCTAAGTCTTTTGATTTTTGTATCATTTTGATTTTCAATTAACTTACAAAAGTCATTAAATAGGTTTAGGGTTTCATCTTTGGTCTTTAGAAACCTAACCCAGGTAAACCTAGAGTAATCATCAACTGTTACTAAGCAGTACCGATTTCCGCTTAGTGACTTGGCTCCATGTGAATCAAATAGGTCAAGGTGCAGGTGCTCAAGTGTAGTTTGAGTTAGATCAGATTAAATTAGTTTGTGATTAGACCTGGTTTGTTTATCTTGATTACATGATTCACATATTAAGTTTTCACGATTTTTAATTTTAGGTATGCCTTTAATTAGGACAAGTTGGGTGATTTCAAAATTATTCTCAAATTTGTGTTACGTAATCTCCTATGCCAGAGGTTTGATTGTTCTAACTGAGTTAGCATGCACTTAGGTACTAGAGGTAGGTTTATAGTGTAAACATTATTTTTCCTAGTGCCCTTAAGCATGATTTCTGAGTCTTGCAAGTTTCTAATCAGGCAGTTAGAATTGGTAAACGTAACTACATAACCAGTATCACACAATTGACTTATGCTAAGCAAGTTAAATTTAAAATTTTCAACCAAAAGAACTTTCTTAATAACAAAGTCAGATTTAAGTTCAATATTACTTGACCCAATCACCTTGAGTGTAGCATTGTTGCCAAATTCTACTGAGCCTAGGTTTTTGAACTTGAGTTTGGTGAATTTCAATTTATCCCCAGTCATGTGTCTGGAGCATCCGCTATCCAACATCCATTGGTCCAAATCATTATGTTCCTACACATAAAGAGTTTTGTTGATTTGGATCCAACTAGAATCAGGAGTAGCCTAAATTGATTTTCACAGCCTAGTCTGTCTCACCCAAATCTAGGGTTATCAATCACGTTAGCCTTATAAGTTTTGTGAGACAGGTTTTGGTAGATAGAATTATTTTGAAGACATAATGATTTTAGAAAAATTGAATTAATTTTGAAAATAATTGATTTTAAAAAAAAGATGTTTGAATCTACAATTAACTGAAAATTTGTGTTAGATTCGAATTTTACAAAGAATAATTTGAATTTGAATTTCAAAAATTGGCTTCCAGGTCTTGGCGAGGCACTAGGTCTTCTTTGGCCGTAGCCTTATTGGATCATCAACCCTTTCCTTGACAAAGCCTTTTAATGAAATTTCATTTTCAAAACTATTTTTTGAAAAATTCTGGTCTAACTAGTTTGGGTCTTGGATCGGTAGCTTCGGCTAGTTTCACCAGTCTAAAGAGACCAAGTAGAGTATACTTGACCTTATTAGAATTGGCTTCCCTAACGTACTATCATCTTACCGTCACCCAATACTATGTTGTTCAAATTTCAATTAAGTTGGTTCAATCCTTAAACTAACCAATCCTAATTCTAAGCATGGTAAATTGCAAAACAAAAAATAAACAGGCAATCATGCAATTTTTAAGCAAGAAAAGAATTTTATTTAATTATACAAATTGTTTTTAGTTTGGTTGCCCCTAGACTAAAGCCTCGGTAATGGTTAAGCAAGATGTGAATCTTGTCCTTGGGGATCCAATACTGATTTGATCCAGTTTATTTGTTCAAGCATAGTTTGGGTACCCATGCCTGAATTTTAGGTCTGGACTAGTTCAGTACAGTATGGTAGGATCTTTGTCTAGATTTGGTTCTATAGCCTAATCCGGATCGATTTTGAACCGACTTCTATTTTCCAAGAATCATGTCTAGACCCTTGGAACCAGAAGTGAACCGTTCTAATGCTATTCTGAGGTCCTTGACTTGAGTTTTCAAGGAGGAGTTCTCTTTCTCAAGTTTTTCAAATTGGGTAGAGGTTCCTTCTTGAACATTCTCAGCTAAGGTTCCAGAGACAGCTCCCTCTTTCATGAGTTTTACTTCCTGGCGGAGGGATTCGACTCGGATTTTGGCTTTTGCCAAGTCTCGAGAAAGATATGTAATTAATTCATTTAATTGACTTCTTGAAAAACCACTTACAGTGATTCCGCCATCCTCTGAAAACGTGAGTTTGCCATCGTCCGGCTCCGATTCTGACTCGGTCTCGATTTCTTCTGAGGCGGTTAGTGCAAGCAGGTTAGACTATGGGGTCTCTTCTTCTTCTTTGGAGGAAGACTCGTCCCACATTGCTTGAAGAGCCTTCTTTCTTCTTGCTTTCTTGGCTTCCTTTAGGTAGGGCATTCTGATTTGAAATGCCCCTTTTTGTTGCATTCGAAACAAGTCACAGTTGATTTGTTCTTTGTTGGTTCAGCTGGATCGTCCTTCTTACGACTGGATTTTCTTCTGTTGGATTGATTCTTTAATTCCTTGTAGTAGTTCCGGGCAAGCCGGACCAGCTTGGGTCAATCTCCTTCGCTGTCTTCTGAGTCTGAGCCTGAATCAGACTCGGGTGCAGGTTGAAGTTTCTTCTTGGTCATCTTTCCAGTTTTACCTGCAATAAAGGCAATGCCTTTCTCGGCCAGTGTGCAGTTAGTCTTCTCATGTAATTCAAGTTCGAAAAATAGTTCATCTAATTTAATTTTTGAAAGGTCCCTTGAAACCTTGTATGCATCTACCATAAATGCCCAGAGGGTGTTTCTTGGGAAAGCATTAAGAGCGTACCTTTTTTTTTAAGCAATGGAATATCTTATTCCTGAAAAGAAGATCCATATTAGAAGGGGGACCAGACCTGACCTTCTAATATAGAGTTACAGTGACTCAAAATGATTTACAAGTAAAGCAAAGAAAACTATCAATACTGACTGTCTCTATGAATCTATACATGTATTAGCCAGTTTTTAGTAGCTCTAGTCTAATGTTAGAATCCATTTCCAGTAGCCTCCCTTTCCCTCTTTCTTCCTAGCAGCCTTCGAAGACCCTCGAAAAACTAGCAGCATCCCCTCCAGCCTCCTGAATCTCAGGATCTCTAACATATACAGAAATGCTCAAGATGCATCAGCCGCCTCCATGTATCAGGTCACGGTTTTCTAGCTTCTGACCGATTGTGTGTAGTCCATTCATTAACTCCTGAATTCTGGCATGGAGCTGGGCTGCAGTTTCATTGTCATTCATCTTGATCGTGTACAGTTTGTTCAAGAGGAGATCTCTCTTGCCGATTTGAGTATCTAAAGTTCCTTCGTGCAGCTCGATTAGCTTGCCCCACAGCTCCTTGGCACTGTTGAATGGTCCTATCCGATTCAACTCTTCCTTGGTCAGGCCGCATTGAAGGGTCTGGGTCACTTTAGCATCCGCTTCTATTTTTCTTTTCAGAGATGTATCCCACTCAGCGTAAGACTGTGGCACTCCATCAGCATTCCTTGGTATTTCCAGTCCTGACTGGATGATTATCCACATGTCCACCTGAGTTTTCAGGTGGACCTCCATTCTGCTCTTCCAGTAGGAGAAGTCCTCCCCACAGAAGTGCGACGATCTTGTGGTACTGAAGCCTTCTTGCATAGCCATTTAAGAATTTATCTGTAATAATAAAAAAGAAAGAAAATATCCCAAGACTTGGTCTTGGATTAGTAGTGCAGGAAGAAAAAAATATTTATCGAGGGGTGTTGCACCAACCTCGACTAACGATGAAAATTAAAAAAAAATCCAAAAAAAACTCTCAAATTAGTGGTTGCACCAAATTTGAGCTTCCCCGCTCTGATACCACTTGTTGGATCGAGAATAATGATAGAGGGGGGGTGAATATCGTAAATCGTTTCGGATTTAGAGAAAGTATGCACAGCGAAAAATTAACACAAAAACCAAACGCAAACACCATGATTTACTTGGTTCGGAGTCGCGGTCGGCTCCTACTCTAAGGCCCACGGTTGTTGACCATTTACTGCGGGCAATTCTATATGTGCGCAAAAAGGTTTACAGACAGATATTACAATTTTAGTACAGTAAACATAAAAGGACAGCTCTTCGTTACCGACGTCCGGTGTGGAATGTATCTCAGAGTAGAGGGACGTCGTCGGCGCTTGTATCTCGAGTTGGGAGGTTTCCGGAGCAGAGCGCTTGAGTAGAAGAGCGTATTGGCATTGGAAGCAGTGATGATGAAGCCTCAGGGGTCGAGCCCGTTTTATAGCAGATCTGGGGGTGCCCGGGATGTTGGGGGCGCCCTCCATGTGTCCTTTGATCCGCAAGCCTCTCGATCAGCCTTTATCCCGCCAGGATAGGGCTGAGGCTTTGACGGGGGCGCCCGGGAAGCAAGGGGTGCCCTGGTTGACTCGTTCAGCTGGCTTCTCGGCTGGATAAGTTTTATCCGCTTCGTTAGCTTGAGCCTGGGGCGCCCAAGGCATCCGGGGCGCCCGGGAGTACGGGGGCGCCCGGGCGCATGGGGCGCCGCCCCCACTGAGCTTCCGAAGCATTTTCTTACTTAACATGTTTTGCCTTGACCTTGGGGGCGCCCGGGACCTCCGGGGCGCCCGCCCAGCTGCTGCCCCTCTCCATTGGGGCGTTCTGAGCTGCAGAAACTCGTTCCATCGGTCCTACATCCAAGGTTAGTCCAAAACAACACAAAGCAATAAATTATTAGGTTCATACAGCCTTAACTGTCTTGGTTCTGACTTTGGGTCTCCAAAATGGAGCCCTAGGTCGAGCCGACGCCTACTGTTCCCTCGACGGGGAACGCGTCCTCACCTACACCTCTCAGGAGAGTTTACC
Organism: Boesenbergia rotunda; assembly: GCA_024364735.1. Taxonomy (NCBI): domain Eukaryota; kingdom Viridiplantae; phylum Streptophyta; class Magnoliopsida; order Zingiberales; family Zingiberaceae; genus Boesenbergia; species Boesenbergia rotunda. The sequence continues at coordinate 77,366 of JAGFNQ010001149.1, read as the reverse complement.
TTTTGCCAACAGGCTCCTCCGGTTGGACTTTTGCCCGATGCACCTGACCAGGTCTTCGTGCCACCCTTTTGAGCAGGTCTTCGGTGCCCAGCTCCTTGCCAGGGCTTCATGTCCAGTCCTCGACCAGGACTTCGTGCCCACCTTCCGAGCAGGTCTTCGGTGCCCAGCTCCTTGCCAGGGCTTCGTGCCCAGTCCTTGACCAGGACTTCGTGCCTACTGTACCTAGGGCTTCTTTTCCTGTACACTTAGTAAATGTGTTAGATCAACATTATATCTTAACTTTTGAACCCTTTGTCATTATCAAAACACAAGTTCGACTTGTGTGCTATCTGCACCAACATGTTTGACTGTGCTGGTCCATGCTTTGACCAGTTGATTCTATGCACTAATAATATCTAGTTGCTTGATGCTTACTTGATTATCTGTCCCTTATCAGTTAGGCAATTAGGACTATGCTTGGTAGAATAGGCTTGCTCTACTTCAATTTTTCTTAAAACTATTTTATTACTTGATTTTAAAATCAGTTTCTACTTAATTTGCAAAATCATTTTTCGAATTAGTTTTTCTTAAGAAAAATTACCCCCTTCAAAACTAGGGCTTTTTTGCAAATGGAATTAGCTTAGGCCCTAACCCTAGAACTGCATGCACCTATAGATCTAGAAGCCAGCATCTCACAAGCACCTTAGGGTACTTTTGATTGATAACCTAGAATGGGTTGAGATGCTTAGGACTTTGCCTTAATTCATGATGCTTTAAGTCAGTGCATCTGCAGTAATTGGGCACTAAATACAAATTGAATAACAATCAGGTTAAGAGTCAAGCTTAGAAAATCTAACTTGAACAGAACACTTAACATGACTAACCCTAGCGAAAACTACTGTTTATAACAGTTAGTAAGTAGCTAATTGGATTAGACATGACCCGAAAGAGATAATTCAAATTGATTTGGTCCAGTTTATACCTTGAATTGGTTTAGTACAGCACCTTACTTCTTTTGCTATATTGCTTTACTATACTGTTTTTTGATATATGGCAAAGGGGGAGAGATCGGAAAGGAGAGAAGGTTTAAATTTTTTTCAAATTTCAAATTTTTTTTCATTTTCAAAACTTTACTTATCTCCCTTTTCAAAAAGTAAAATTTCAAAAAGTAAACTTCCTTAAGTACTTGCCTTAAGCTATTTTCAAAATATCTCTAAGTACTTGACTTAAATTATTTTCAAAATATATTTCAAAGCACCTATTCTGGAAAATTTTGAAAAATATTTCGAAGTGCCTGAAAATAATTTCTAGACAGCTAAGTACTTAATTTAAATAGAAAAGGTTCTGAGTATTAAATTTAAGTTTTCTAAAAATTCTATATCCCTTTCAGGTGCTAATCCTGGTAAGTCATCGGGAAATACCTCTGGGTAATTGCATACAACTTTGACATCTTCTAGCTTCGGGCCCTCAGTAGGACTGATATCAACCACATGAGCTAGAAACCCAGAGCATCCATTTCTAACATCTTCCTTGCATTCAAAGCCGATAAGAATTTGCTTGTCCTCTTCTTCGGCTCTCCGATGAATTCAAATAGAATTCCCGACTCAGGTTGGAAGGTAACCTTTCGTTTACGGCACTCAATAGAGGCGCCGTATTTGTTCAAGAAATCCATGCCCAATATCACATCATAATCTGGCATATCAAGCACTATCAGGTCGCAGTAGAGTTCCCTATCTGCGATTCTGATCGGTACGGCACGTAGCATTTGGGTAGAGGGCATCACCTCACCCGAGGGCAGTGTTGTCATAAATGACTTCCTGATATAATTATATACTTATCGTGATCATGGGTAACCCAACCCATATTATGCTTCCTAAATATTCGTCCTCATGTGTCGCATATCTTACAATTGCTTGTCATTATCTATCATACAGGTGATAGATAAACTAACATAAGGATTAACACTCCTTTCACTTGTTATGCAAGTATAAATCATCTCCATATAATCATTACCGTACATGAAATAAAGTAAAGCGAGGTTAGGATCTCTTACTTGGAAGCGGCAAGATGAAGCTTAATGTGTGTGTAGTGGAGGGGAAACCTGCTCTGATACCAACCTGTAACGCCCGCCCTTATATCTACTCTCGGTGCGGGGTTACGTACTAGTAATCCATTCATATAATAAAAATTTAACATATAATAATTGCAAGTGCGCAAGGACTAAGTGCTAAGCATGCTAGTCAATACATGTCAATCACATGTCATGCTTGATCAAAAGTTATTCTATAACATGATAGGTTCACATATTATTTCAAGCTCACAACCTAACCAAACAAAATCAAGTATATGAGAATTCTAAGTGTAATCATTATCATGCAATGTCAAACCTAATTACTAACATTCATTTTTGAAGAAAATGTTATCATAAACATAGTAATGTAGATATAAAGATCTTTCTTTCCCGAGCCACCACCCCACACATCTTCAGCCTCCTGCCTCTTCCTTTAGTTTAAGTGTTCCTTACCCTTATCTGCAGCATAAGACAACACATAAACTAGTAAGCACAAATGCTTAGTAAGGATCCTGTCCTACTCGCAAAATCCATACGAAAGAATATAACATGTACACATAATAAATCATAAGCATGAGTTCATCAAAGCATACTAAACATCCTAGTTTCTAAGCATGCAGTATAATGTACCTTAAGCATACCCTTCACATATAATAAATGTTTTCAATTAATGTTTTCAAAACAATTCCATAAAGGTATCACTTAAAAATACATCCATATCATATAGGGCCCAGTTGTGTACCACATGATGCACGTTCCCTAATGAGTTGAGGTACCGAGCCACCAATCTCATTAGAGCAGGACCCTTACGTCCTACCGGAGCCATGACCTTAAGTTAACATGCACCCCGGATTTGCTAAGGACCCCCTTACGAGTCGGGTACATAACTTACAAAGTAAAATACTTATCATGTCTTTACATATATGCTAAGGAGTACTCCAAATTCACTTCTCAAGGGACACACCACTCTTCCAGGGTGTTTCTGATCCCATAGGGACACACCTCACAACATAAGGGTGTTCTTGATCCCATACTTAGTGGAGTATCCTTTCAAGCATTTCATCATACATATCACATGCAATCTCATAAGGGTGCCCCATGGGCTATAAGACATGCTCATACATACATCATAATTCAACCACTTAAACATACTTTAGATATGACAAGATTTGGTCACATAGATCATACTCATATCATAGGAAGTGGTAGCATGCTAACAATTAAGGTTTCCAATCAAACATTTCATTTAACATCTCATGCATATACATATCATCATCCCCAAACATAAGCATATCTCATAGGATAGTTTAACCTTCACAAACCCTAATCTTAGGGGGTTGGACGAAAGTCATAAGGTAGGGAAAATTAGGGTTTTTGCAATGAAACATTAACACAGACATTTATACAAACACCTTGTATACAATATCATACCATATACTAAGCATGAATATATTATAGGATAATTCAACCCTCACTAACCCTAGTTCCATGCCTTGGCCGAAACCCATCCAAACCCTAAACCCTAGTTTTTGTCATCACAAAATGAAGGGACACAACATATGTGTATACTCTAAGTCCCAAGGGGTCTCCTCATGCATCAAGGAGTAGCCAAAGTCTCCCCCTTGGGGGTGGCCGAAACCTATACAAGGGTAAACCCTAGGTTTTGTTCACAACATTTTGAAGGAAACAACATATACATATACCCTAAGTTCCAAGGGGTCCTCTCATGCATCAAGGAGTAACCAAGGCCTTCCCCTAAGGGGTGGCCGAAACTCATCAAGGGGAAAATCCCCATTTTCGAAACAATCAAGGAGAAAAAAAACATACAATAACCATTATACTGTAGGCGAGGGGATACTTACATCCTTTCGCTTGAATTTCTCCTTCTTTTACTCCTTAGGGTACCCTTGGTTGAAGGAGAGGTGAGAATTTCACTTGTTAGACTTCTCTAGCACTCTTGGCCCTAGTAGAGGGCAAGATCCTTGAATGGTTCCTCTTCCTTCCAATTCCCTAAGGTTAGAACCCTAGGGTGCACTTTTCGAAAATTGAAGTGGGGAAGAAGAAGAAGAAATGTAACTTCTTTCTCCCTCTCTTATTTATACTCTTCTCATGAAGAGACATGTCTCTTCAATTCCCTAGCTTTAACAAGCATGTTTCTTATTCTCTCAACATGAAACATGGCTTGGTGCATTGGTTATGACGTGATTAGTGCAACTAGGAGGTTCAAGATTCAATCCTTGCTTCCTCCTTTCTACTTTTCCTTTTTATCACATTTTTGCACTAATCCACATCCAAGCCCATCAAGTCAAGCCCATCATGAAATTTCATAATAATAATAATGTTTCATGAATTCATAATATTTCATATGGGAAAATTTTTGGGGTGTTACAATCCTCCATACCTTATAAAAAGTTCGTCCCGAACTTTAAAATAATTCCGGATACTTTAATCGTATTGCCTCCTCTCGTTCCCACGTGGCTTCTTCGAATTGTTCGTTCCGCCACAGAACCTTTACTAAGGGTACTTCCTTGTTCCTTAGCTTTTTGACTTTCCGGTCTAGGATCTGAATAGGTCGGCGTTCGGAACTTAGGTTCTCTTGATCTTGTACTGGTTGGGGCTCTATCATCTGATTCACATCAGAGGTACATTTCCTGAGCATTGATACATGGAAGACATTGTGGATTGCCGACATTTCTGTCGGTAACTCCAGTTCGTAGGCCACTTTGCCTACCCGTCTCAGAATCTGATACGGTCCCACATATCTCGGACTCAGCTTCCCTTTCTTCCCGAATCTCATCACCCCTTTCATAGGGGCCACCTTAAGGAATACTGAATCCCCAACCTCAAACTCTAGTGGTCTACGTCGCTTATCAGTGTAGCTTTTCTACCAACTCTGAGCAGTCTCTATTCTCTGGCGAATATTCTTTATAGCCTGAGTGGTTTCATCTATAATATCAGTCTGAAGTCCCATCTCCTTCTTTTCACCACTCTCAAGCCAGCATATAGGAGATCTGCATTTCCTTCCGTATAGTGCTTCATACGGTGTCATCCCGATAGTAGCCTGATAACTGTTGTTATAAGCAAACTCTGCCAGGCTCAGGTATCGGCACCAGCTTCCTTTGTAGTCCAAGGCACAAGCTCGTAACTTATCCTCTAGTATTTGATTTACTCTTTCAGTCTGCCCGTCAGTCTGGGGGTGAAAGGCAGTACTAAATTTCAGTTTCGTACCGAGAGCCTTCTGTTCGTGTCCCCAAAAATCTGAAGTAAATCGACCATCCCATCAGAGATAATGGTCTTGGGAACCCCATGCAGTCGGACAATTTCCTTGACGTACAGTTGAGCCAACTGCTCTACTGAGTGGGTCATCCTGATAGCCAGAAAATGGGCAGACTTGGTGAGTCTGTCCACAATAACCCATATACCATCATATCCATTCGTCGTTCTAGGCAGCCCAGAGATGAAATCCATGAAGATGTCTTCCCATTTCCATTCGGGAATCGGTAGAGGTTGCTGAACTCCTCCAGGCCTCTGGTGTTCTGCTTTGACCTTTTGGCAGGTCAAACACATACTGACATAGTGGGCTACATCTCGTTTCATACCGGACCACCAAAACTTATTCTTCAGATCTTGATACATCTTGGTAGACCCAGGATGCATCGCATAAGGTGTTCCATGAGCTTCTTCGAGGATTTCTGTCCGTAAGTCGGAGTCGTCGGGAACACATAATCGATCCCGAAGATATAAGACTCCGCTGTCCGAAATTCGAAATCCATCATCCTTGCCTTCGAGAACCTCTTGCTTGATTCTCTGAAGACTCGGATCTTGATTCTGCTTTTCCAGAATATCGCCGAACAATGTCGGCGCAATCATCAGGGTGGACAACTGTCCTGATATGATTTCAATCCCGTAATTCATAATTTCTTCCCCTAAGGGTTGTGACAAAGCTGATAATGACATTAAAGCAGCACATGATTTTCTACTGAGAGCATCGGCTACCTTGTTGGCTTTTCCCGGATGGTACAGGATCTCACAGTCATAATCCTTGACCAATTCAAGCCATCTGCGCTGTCTCATATTGAGATCTTTCTGGGTGAAGAAATACCGCAGACTCTGGTGATCTGTATAAACTTTACACTGAGTTCCATATAGATAGTGCCTCCATATTTTCAGTGCAAAGACCATCGCTGCTAACTCTAAGTCATGGGTAGGGTAGTTTCTTTCATGTTCCTTCAGTTGCCTAGTGGCATAGGCAATTACCTTCCCATTTTGCATAAGCACAGCTCCGAGTCCAAGTTTGGATGCGTCGCTGTACATATCGAAACCCATATCGCTCTTTGGAAGAGTCAATATTGGAGCGCTAGTCAGCCTCCTTTTCAGTTCAGTAAAGCTCTTTTCACATTCTTCGGTCCATACATATTTCTTGTCCTTCTTTGTAAGAGTTGTCATAGGGGCTGCAATCCGAGAGAAGTTCTCTACGAATTTTCTGTAATAGCCTGCTAGCCCGAGGAAACTTCTGATTTCACTGGCATTCTTGGGTCTAGTCCAGTTACTCACGGCTTCAATTTTAATTGGGTCCACCATTACTCCTTCCTTGGAGATAACATGTCCCAAGAATGATACTTGATCAAGCCAGAACTCGCATTTGGAAAATTTAGCATACAGTTGTTCCTTTCGAAGAATCTGTAGTACTCTACTCAGGTGCTCAGCATGTTCTTCGGGAGTTCTCGAATATATAAGGATATCGTCGATAAAGACGATCACAAATCTGTCGAGGAATGCCGAGAATACCCGATTCATTAAGTCCATAAACATAGCTTGGCGCATTGGTAACTCCAAATGGCATAACTACGAACTCATAATGTCCGTATCTGGTTCGGAAAGCATCTTTGGTATATCCTCCTTTTTCACCCTGACATGGTGATAACCAGATCTCAGGTCAATCTTAGAGAAAACCGTGGCACCCTTCAATTGATCGAACAGGTCATCTATCCTGGGTAAAGGGTACCTGTTCTTGATAGTCACGTTGTTCAGCGCCCGATAGTAGATACACATTCGCATCGACCCATCCTTCTTTTTCACGAACAGCACGGGAGCTCCCCAGGGAGAATGACTAGGGCGGATGAGTCCCTTGTCAAACAGCTCCTGTAACTGTCCTTGTAATTCCTTTAATTCCGTCGGCGCCATACGGTACGGTGCCATAGAAATGGGGTTAGTACCAGGAATCAATTCAATTGCAAATTCTATATCCCTTTCAGGAGCTAACCCTGGTAAGTCATCGGGAAATACCTCTGGGTAATTGCATACAATTTTGACATCTTCTAGCTTCGGGCCCTCAGTAGGACTGATATCAACCACATGAGCTAGAAACCCAGAGCATCCATTTCTAACATCTTCCTTGCATTCAAAGCCGATAAGAATTTGCTTGTCCTCTTCTTCGGCTCTCCGGTGAATTCAAATAGAATTCCCGACTCAGGTTGGAAGGTAACCTTTCATTTACGGCACTCAATAGAGGCTCCGTATTTGTTCAAGAAATCCATGCCCAATATCACATCATAATCTGGCATATCAAGCACTATCAGGTCGCAGTAGAGTTCCCTATCTGCGATTCTGATCGGTGCGGCACGTAGCATTTGGGTAGAGGGCATCACCTCACCCGAGGGCAGTGTTGTCATAAATGACTTCCTGATATAATTATATACTTATCGTGATCATGGGTAACCCAACCCATATTATGCTTCCTGAATATTCGTCCTCATGTGTCGCATATCTTACAATTTCTTGTCATTATCTATCATACAGCTGATAGATAAACTAACATAAGGATTAACACTCCTTTCACTTGTTATGCAAGTATAAATCATCTCCATATAATCATTACCGTACATGAAATAAAGTAAAGCGAGGTTAGGATCTCGTACTTGGAAGCGGCAGGATGAAGCTTGATGTGTGTGTAGTGGAGGCGAAACCTGCTCTGATACCAACCTGTAACGCCCGCCCTTATATCTACTCTCGAGGCGGGGTTACGTACTAGTAATCCATTTATATAATAAAAATTTAACATATAATAATTGCAAGTGCGCAAGGACTAAGTGCTAAGCATGCTAGTCAATACATGTCAATCACATGTCATGCTTGATCAAAAGTTATTCTATAACATGATAGGTTCACATATTATTTCAAGCTCACAACCTAACCAAACAAAATCAAGTATATGAGAATTCTAAGTGTAATCATTATCATGCAATGTCAAACCTAATTACTAACATTCATTTTTGAAGAAAATGTTATCATAAACATAGTAATGTAGATATAAAGATCTTTCTTTCCCGAGCCACCACCCCACACATCTTCAGCCTCCTGCCTCTTCCTTTAGTTTAAGTGTTCCTTACCCTTATCTGCAGCATAAGACAACACATAAACTAGTAAGCACAAATGCTTAGTAAGGATCCTGTCCTACTCGCAAAATTCATACGAAAGAATACAACATGTACACATAATAAATCATAAGCATGAGTTCATCAAAGCATACTAAACATCCTAGTTTCTAAGCATGCTGTATAAAGTACCTTAAGCATACCCTTCACATATAATAAATGTTTTCAATGAATGTTTTCAAAACAATTCCATAAAGGTATTACTTAAAAATACATCCATATCATATAGGGCCCAGTTGTGTACCACATGATGCGCGTTCTCTAATGAGTTGGGGTAGCGAGCCACCGATCCCATTAGAGCAGGACCCTTACGTCCTACCGGAGCCATGACCTTAAGTTAACATGCACCCCGGATTTGTTTAACGACCCCCTTACGAGTCAGGTACACAACTTATAAAGTAAAATACTTATCATGTCTTTATATATATGCTAACGAGTACTCCAAATTCACTTCTCAAGAAACACACCACTCTTCCAGGGTGTTTCTGATCCCATAGGGACACAACTCACAACATAAGGGTGTTCTTGATCCCATACTTAGTGGAGTATCCTTTCAAGCTTTTCATCATACATATCACATGCAATCTCATAAGGGTGCCCCATGGGCTATAAGACATGCTCATACATACATCATAATTCAACCACTTAAACATACTTTAGATATGACAAGATTTGGCCACATAGATCATACTCATATCATAGGAAGTGGTAGCATGCTAAAATTAAGGTTTCCAATCAAACATTTCATTTAACATCTCATGCATATATATATCATCATCCCCAAACATAAGCATATCTCATAGGATAGTTTAACCTTCACAAACCCTAATCTTAGGGGGTTGGCCGAAAGTCATAGGGTAGGGAAAATTAGGGTTTTTGCAATGAAACATTCACACAGACATTTATACAAACACCTTGTATACAATATCATACCATATACTAAGCATGAATATATTATAGGATAATTCAACCCTCACTAACCCTAGTTTCATGCCTTGGCCGAAACCCATCCAAACCCTAAACCCTAGTTTTTGTCATCACAAAATGAAGGGACACAACATATGTGTATACTCTAAATCCCAAGGGGTCTCCTCATGCATCAAGGAGTAGCCAAAGTCTCCCCCTTGGGTGTGGCCGAAACCTATACAAGGGTAAACCCTAGGTTTTGTTCACAACATTTTGAAGGAAACAACATATACATATACCCTAAGTTCCAAGGGGTCCTCTCATGCATCAAGGAGTAACCAAGGCCTTCCCCTAAGGGGTGGCCGAAACTCATCAAGGGGGAAATCCCCATTTTCAAAACAATCAAGCAGAAAAAAACATACAATAACCATTACACTGTAGGCGAGGGGATACTTACATCCTTTCGCTTGAATTTCTCCTTCTTTTACTCCTTAGGGTACCCTTGGTTGAAGGAGAGGTGAGAATTTCACTTGTTAGACTTCTCTAGCACTCTTGGCCCTAGTAGAGGGCAAGATCCTTGAATGGTTCCTCTTCCTTCCAATTCCCTAGGGTTAGAACCCTAGGGTGCACTTTTTGAAAATTGAAGTGGGGAAGAAGAAGAAGAAATGTAACTTCTTTCTCCCTCTCTTATTTATACTCTTCTCATGAAGAGACATGTCTCTTCACTTCCCTAGCTTTAACAAGCATGTTTCTTATTCTCTCAACATGAAACATGGCTTGGTGCATTGGTTATGACGTGATTAGTGCAACTAGGAGGTTCAAGATTCAATCCTTGCTTCCTCCTTTGTACTTTTCCTTTTTATCACATTTTTGCACTAATCCACATCCAAGCCCATCAAGCCAAGCCCATCATGAAATTTCATAATAATAATAATGTTTCATGAATTCATAATATTTCATATGGGAAAATTTTTGGGGTGTTACAATCCTCCATACCTTATAAAAAGTTCGTCCCGAACTTTAAAATAATTCCGGATAATTTAATCGTATTGCCTCCTCTCGTTCCCACGTGGCTTCTTCGAAATGTTCGTTCCGCCACAGAACCTTTACTAAGGGTACTTCCTTGTTCCTTAGCTTTTTGACTTTCCGGTCTAGGATCTGAATAGGTCGGCATTCGGAACTTAGGTTCTCTTGATCTTGTACTGGTTGGGGCTCTATCATCTGATTCACATCAGAGATACATTTCCTGAGCATTGATACATGGAAGACATTGTGGATAGCCGACATTTCTGTCGGTAACTCCAGTTCGTAGGCCACTTTGCCTACCCGTCTCAGAATCTGATACAGTCCCACATATCTCGGACTCAACTTCCCTTTCTTCCCGAATCTCATCACCCTTTCATAGGGGCCACCTTAAGGAATACTGAATCCTCAACCTCAAACTCTAGTGGTCTACGTCGCTTATCAGCGTAGCTTTACTGTCGACTCTAAGCAGTCTCTATTCTCTGGCGAATATTCTTTATAGCCTGAGTGGTTTCATCTATAATATCAGTCTGGAGTCCCATCTCCTTCTTTTCACCACTCTCAAGCCAACATATAGGAGATCTGCATTTCCTTCCATATAGTGCTTCATACGGTGCCATCCCGATAGTAGCCTGATAACTGTTGTTATAAGCAATCTCTGCCAAGCTCAGGTATTGACACCAGCTTTCTTTGTAGTCCAAGGCACAAGCTCGTAACATATCCTCTAGTATTTGATTTACTCTTTCAGTCTGCCCGTCAGTCTGGGGGTGAAAGGCAGTACTGAATTTCAATTTCGTACCGAGAGCCTTCTGTTCGTGTCCCCAAAAATCTGAAGTAAATCGACCATCCCTATCAGAGATAATGGTCTTGGGAACCCCGTGCAGTCGGACAATTTCCTTGACGTACAGTTGAGCCAACTGCTCTACTGAGTGGGTCATCCTGATAGCCAGAAAATGGGCAGACTTGGTGAGTCTGTCCACAATAACCCATATACCATCATATCCATTCGTCGTTCTAGGCAGCCCAGAGATGAAATCCATGGAGATATCTTCCCATTTCCATTCGGGAATCGGTAGAGGTTGCAGAACTCCTTCAGGCCTCTGGTGTTCTGCTTTGACCTTTTGGCAGGTCAAACACATACTGACATAGTGGGCTACATCTCGTTTCATACCGGACCACCAAAACTTACTCTTCAGATCTTGATGCATCTTGGTTTTTATTATGGTTGTTATTTATCTCTAATTGCTATCTGTTACTATTGTTATTATGGTTGTTATTTATCTCTAACTTAAACATATTGCCACATATCAAAAAGGGGAGATTGTTGAGGCAATCGACCCTTAAATGATTGGAAGATCATGGTTTTGATGTGTGTAGTTGAATATGTTTAAGGTTAGAGTGTTATGTTGTATTTGATGTGTGTGATTGAGTTTGTAGGACTTGAAGAATCACACATGGTGGGCATATCTGAGGGACGAGAGCCGAGGGAGGAGAGCTCCAAGGGCAAGCTGCGAAGTGGACTTCAAGGGCACATGTGAAGGGTGGCATGGAGGCAAGCCAAGGGAAGGCTTGCGTGCGTATCAGAGGGACAATAGTCAGAGGAAGAGGACTTCAAGAGGCGAGCTAAGGGAGAAGACCTGAAGTCACATGCGAAGGAAAAGGTCTGGAGTGGCTGGAGCTGAGCTGTGAGGCAGGGCAATCGACTAGCCTTGGGGTAGTCGACTGTCAAAACCCACAGAATGTTTGCGGCCTCGGACCAGGTGACTGGCATTTGGTCAGTCGACTGGTATACCCCAAAAAACTAGCCGTTGGCTAGCAATTAATGTTAGGCCAGTCGACTGCCCCTGGGGCAGTCGACTGGTACGGGGCTGGATAGACTGCAAGTCTATCCTTTTCACCTATAAAAGGAGCACATTTTTACTCGTGCACGGTACGGTTCCATACAGCATCGAAGTGCTGCTCGTCTGAAGAGCTTTTTATACTTCCTCTCTCATATTTCTCTATTCTGTAAGAGGAAGATCGACTGTAAAGGTTTCTCCACCTCAAGGAGAATTTCCATAATGAAAGTTGTGCTCGCGGCATGGATCCTTGGACTAGTCACCCATCTGGGTGGATACCAAGTAAACGATAAGTGATAGCATTGTAATCTTTTTCATTTGCATATTATTTCCATTGCGCTAACAATTCTGTAGAGATTCACGATGAAAAAGTGCATTCACCCCCCCCCCTCTGCACGCCTTAGACGAACCTTCAGATATGAACCTTAGAAGTTTATGATCAGTACCTTAAATTGGGTTTTAGGATGGGTTAAGGTCACTACCTCACATGATGATGTCTCTTGGTAATAGGATATTCAATGTATGCATGTTGTATGAGTTGTGAGATGTTGTGTTGTGTTTTCATGCCATGATAACCCTATCTAAATGTTTTGACCCGTGGAATATATGTTGAATTATGGTTAAATTAAAAGTATCTATGTTTCATTAGGCCATGATAAATGAAAAAAATGGAACAAGTTCCCTAGGTTATCATCCTTAATTTTAAACTGAACATTATGTGTTTTATGAATCATGAATGATAAGTTGGCATGTTATGAATTTTCTTACCATGAAATTATATTTTCTCCATGCCATGCTCATGTTTGAAAGTTATGATGACATTTATGCTTTGAATGTATGCCCATGACATGTATGACATTATGAAAAAAAATGTCTAAAGAGCAATTTCTAAGAAAAGAAAAGAAATGACGAACGCTATGCTAAAGAGTAATTGCTATGGAAAGAAAAGGAATCATGTATGCTATTTTACTTTATATATTGGCTTGTACCGGATCTTGAAAAAAGGTCCAAGGGATGGGCTCCTAAGCAAGGCCCCGGTTCTGGACTACCGTAGCTGTCCACGGTTCTGGGACTACCGTAGCTGTCCAACAAGGATGGGCTCCTTATGAAAGCCTCAGTTCTGGGACTACCGTAGCTGTCCTCGGTTCTAGGACTATCGAAGCTGTCCTTGATGTGTGGTACAAGCCAGGGATCCCCAATGATGATGATATGTTGATGTTCAAGTATTATATTATATATATTTTCAAAAGAGCATATTTATTCACATGTTTATGTTTAATGATATTGCATATGCTATGTTTAACGTTTATGCACATGTTTATATTTAATGATATTGCATATGCTATGTTTAATATTTATGAACATGTTTATGTTTAATGATATCGCATATGCTATGTTTAATGTTTATGCACATGCTTATGTTAATGATATTGCATATGCTATGTTTAATGATTATGCACATGTTATGTTTAATGATGTTGCATATGCTATGTTTAATGTTTACGCACATGTTTATGTTTAATGATATTGCATATGCTATGTCTAATGTTTATGCACATGAGTATGTTTTAAAGATTATGCGAATGTTAAGTGTTTATGATTATGAGCTTTAGATGCTTTAAGTATTTATTCATGTTATATGTTGATGTCAAATGATGTAGATTTCTACTTATATGTGATGTACGAATTTTGTGAGTAAGCAAGGAGCATACTAAGCATTTTATACTTATAGTCTACCTACTTATGTTGCAGATCCAACTAAAGGTTTCTAAAGAAGGGGAGGCAGCAGGAGGGCCTATGTGTGTGTGGCAGTGACTTGGCAGAACGATCCTACTGTTGTCTTTACTCTTACTTATGGACTTATTTCTCATGGACTTAATGTTGCTACTTATAAATGCATGTGTTAGTTCTTATGTTTACGCTTACTACTTGTTGGAGTTGAAGTTCTTTATGATATGCATGCTTAATATAGAACTATATACTCTCTTGATAGATATGCTATGCTGTGATTCACATGCTTAAAGTAATTTAGTTAGAAAGAAATTTATCCAATTGCATATGTTCATGATTTAGTATTATTTCCGCTGCTATATTTATGCTTCATATGCAATAATGTACGAAAGAAAAAAAAAAGTAACGCGTCGCTCACGTAAGGGGCGGGCGTTACATCCCGGGTGCCCTGAGTCTAACCAAGAAATGAACCGAAGTAAATATCAAACCGTGAAGCCTGTTGACCGAGCCAAGTAGGGCGCCCCCGGCAGCCAGGGCACCCCCAGTGTCTCAGGCGCCTCCGTCAGCTCCGAGCCCTATTTTGAAGGGATAAGCTCTGACCGAGTTTCAGATAGGGGTTTGCGGATCCAAAGGCACGTGGAGGGCGCCCCCAACGTCCAGGGCGCCCCCAGGAGTGCTATAAAAGGGGCTCGACCCCCAAGGCTTCAGAACACACTTTCTCATCGCCTCAACGCTCTTCGCTCAAGCGCTCTACTCCGGAAACTTCTAATCTCGAGATTCTAGCACCGACGACGACCCTCCGCACTGAAGTACGATCCACATCGGACGTCGGTAACGAAGAGTTTAATTGCTTTTTACTGTACTATTATTGTACACATTGTTGTAAAACTTTGTGTATTATAGAATTGCCCGCAGTAAACGGTCAAGGACCATGGGCCTTGGAGTAGGAGCCTACTTTGACTCCGAACCAAGTAAAAATCCTTGTGTTCGTGTGTGTTTTATTTTAATTTCCGCTGCGCATTCTCTTTTATATTCCGAAAAAGTTTTCATGATATTCACCCCCCTCTATCGTGTTTTCTCGATCCAACATATGGCATGTGACTTGTTTCATTAGTTTTCTATTGGGTTATTGAAATCTTATCATGCTAAATGATGTTTTGAAAATTGCATTCTTTTATGATCGTTATATATGTGTTCATGATATGTTGAAATTTTATATTGTTATATCATCTAATATGGGTTGATTGAAAATCGAATAGTGGTGTTATATATAAAAGGGATGATCATTTAGACTCAAAAGGGAAAGAGGGGGAGCTCTTGTCAAAGGATGCATTTATATGAAATAGGAGAGTTTGGGAATCATTTTAAATATCAAATGAAGTTGATACAAAGTGGAAACTATAGGATACCATGATTGGATTTCAATGTTGATACAAATTTGACATTAATTGAGAAGTTTTGGATTTATATCAAAAGTCAAGCATGGTTGATATTTTTCATGAACCAAATTTTTCTAGGATAGGGAATACCGTAACAATCGTGCTTGCAAAGTTTCACATTTTTTCGGATTTTCTAGAATTTTTTATTCGTTTCTGAATTTCGGCAGAAATTCTGAAAAGCTGTGTATCAGTCAACTGCCTGGTGGTAGTCGACTGGTAGTGTGGGCAGGTTGTGAATTTGTGATTTCTGCGGGGTTTTAAGAAATATGGTTAGTGCTATTTGGCAGCAGGGGTAGGGTTGCTTGGGGCAATCCTTTTGATGGTGTCAAAGGGGGAGAAATTTGAGTGTTAAGTTAGGTTTGGGTTGAAACTTAACTTTGATAATGTGGAGTTCAGTTTTGGGAAAACTTAACTTTGGGATTAGCGATAAGAATTGAAATTTGGGAGAAAGCATAGGTTAAGGGGGAGGTTGCCTCTTGTGTGATATGCTTGAATTTCAATTGCTTTTGCTATTGTTATTACTATATGTTTACCTAACTTAACATATTTCCACACATCAAAAAGGGGGAGATTGTTGGGGCAATCGGCCCTGAGATGATCTGGAGGATCATTATATTTTGATGTGTGGGCAATATGGTTAAGTTAGGATTTATGTTATTCTCATATGTGTACATGAGTGTGCAGGTGTACAGGTACACATGGACTCGGTTGATGTCTTCAGGTGAAGAATAGCATGGAGGTAAGTTGGAGGCTTACGTGCGCATCCGAGGGACCGTTGGATAAAAGGGATGATGAGCTGAGGGACGCGGACTTCGAGGCATACGTGAAGGGTGGAATGGAGGCAAGCTTGAGGCTTGCGTGCGCATCCGAGGGACGAGGGCCAATGATGAAGAGGGCGTGAAGGCAACAGTCAAGGCTGCTGGTGAAGAGTCAACTGAGTTGTGAAGGTCTGAGTATGTGTGTTTGTACTCAGGGGTCTAAGCCGGGAGGGTTTGAGTGCGGAGGGACTTGTACTCGGGAGTGAAAACCCTAGGCTTAAGGGTGTCCCAATCGACTGGCCTATTGGCAGTCGACTGGTATAGGCTGGAACAGGCTGGCAGATTCGAACGTTGTGTCGTAACGGTCGAATCTGAGTGGGACCAGGTGACTGCCATTTTGGCAGTCGACTGGTAGCGGCTGTTTCAGATTCGAGCCCTATTAAAGGGGGCTCGTTTCCTACTGTCTTCTTTGATGAAATTCTCTTGGCTAAAGTGAATTAGTAGTCTATTGTGATCAGAGAGCTTCCGAAGTGTTGTGGCGAGGTTTCTCCACCCACAAGGAGCGACAGATCTAACCAGAGGTTATCCGGGGGTTGATCCACCGACGGATTCTTAGATAAGTCACCCGAACGGGGTGGATACCAAGTAAATCAGGTTGTTAGCAGTGTTTTATTTCTTATTTTCATTTTCATATTATTTCGCCTGCGCTAACGAAATTGTAGAGATCAAAACGACAAAAAAGTGCTATTCACCCCCCCTCTAGCACGCCTAGACGATCCATCAATCAGTTCCTTGCCTAGTATAAGCAGAGGCTCACAGCCAAGATGAAATTAGACAAACCATCGGGATGGTTGTAGTGTAATTATGTGTGGTTGGTCTTGACCATAAAATTACACTAGTGTACTTTGACTACATTGAGCAGGACCAAAACCAGATATCATCCAATTTGTACTGACATGATAATTGGATTGGATCTCAAATTTTATTATGGAGTACGATCCCTAAATCCCGATATAATAACTGGCACGTATGATTAATTATTATTTCTTTGATTTACCAATGGGTGATATCTATTCTGTTAGATCGATAGACCCGGTAAGTTGGAAAATAATATGAATTATATGGTGTGTCGTTGATTATTGATGGAATCCGTGTCCTGGTGGGTCGGGATGATGATGCACCCATGATGTGCTCAAAAGGTTCATCATGTTAAACCCTGCAGGTGTATTTGATCCAACATGATGATAAGATTGAGTGGTACTAATCAAGGATCCAGAAGTTAATTAATTTAAATTGTCAGTAATTTAAATTAATTAATGGTCATTCGATATCTTAAACACGGGGGGATTGACAACTCATAATATGTGGAGCCCATATGAAAATATGAGGGTTGGTGAGGAAATTCAATTAAAATCCTTTAGTGAAATGGATCTTAATTAATGAATCGGGTTTAGATCCATTAGCGGGCCAAGATCCAACTCCTCCTCTTGGTCCCTACCTTAGCCATATATAAACCCTATGAGATCATGAAACCAAGGCTAGACAATCCAATACACAAAACCCTTGGCCTCTCTCTTTTCCTCTCCCACTCCTTCTCTCTCCTAGGGCACCAGCGCAAATAAGAAGAGGAGTTTTTTTTCTCTTCTTGTTCCCTCCTTCTTCTCTCTCGGTGTGGGCTGCTAGGAAAGGTAAGAGCACCTCCCATACCAGCTAGTGGCTGGAGCTCGCCTTGAGAAGGTTGAAAGAGGGTCGGCGGCGTGGAGGAAGGGTGCAAAGGCGCCGGCGGTGAGGGAGACAAGTAGAGGGTTGGCGGCTGGTTTAGGGAAGAAGAAGAGGCTTCTTCTTCCTTCCTCTTACTCTTCTTCACCTTCCTCAACGTCTATTGAACAGAGGACTAGTGGCCGACGACTTTGGGAGATGTTGGTTGGCCGGCGGTGCGCGGGTGGAAGGAGAAGAAGTCGGCGGTGAAACCCTTGATTAGGGTTTCGTCTAGGGCAAGGAGAAGAGGTGTTTTGGAGGGCTTTGGTGATCTCGGTTCTCGATAGTTCGTCACCCACATGACGTCCGGGAGGGAGGGACATAAGGTAGAAGGCTACGAGATAATAGAAAGGTATAATTCTCTTCCTAAGCTCCTATTCTTATTTTGGTGTCATGTTAATTAGCTTAGTAATTTCATGTGAATTAGTTAATTATTTTGATTTTGTATCATAACTAATAATTAATTAATTGGACTCCGACCATAAACACAAAAACCGGCGATCCACTCGTCATCTCTTCCGCGGTCGTTCGGTTAGAAGAATTACAAGGCTCGATCTTTATGATTGACCAAGTTGTAATTCGTACCTAATGATATGATGACGAGATGGTCATTGGGAGACGCGTCTCCATTCGGATTCATTTTTAATCTGTAGACATGAAGAGGTCTCTTAAGGAAGATCAAGTATTCGGCATTACCTCTATCGAGATTAACCTTGGGGTGAGTCCAACAAGCTAATATTTCAAGTTAAAGTCATCCCATCAATTGCGAGATCGTGTAAATTAGGAAATACATTTTTAAATTTCAATTACATATTTTATCTAGGAAATAATTCCCCATCAAGAATATCTAATCAATTAGGAAATAATTCCTTAATTTAAATCTGCTAACAAATTAGAAAATTAATAATAAGAATTTCTTAATTATTTCAGATTCTTTAGAATATGAAATTTTTTTCTAAGTTATTTCAAAAATTTTCAAATTTAGATTTTTTTAACAAATTAAGAAACTTTCTAAATATGAAATTTTTTAATAAATTCAGATTTTTTCTAAATTTAAATTTTCTAAATTATTTCATAATATTTATATATTGAAATTTTCCAAAATATTTCAAAACGTTCCAAAATTGGAATTTTCTAACAAATTAGGAAACCTTCCATAAATAAAATTTGGTGATAAAATAGAAAAAAATCAAAAATAAATTTATGACCAACTATGACTCGTAAAATAATTTTACGATTATGTTGAAACACGATCAGACTCTGATACTGCTGTTGGATAGACCGATGTGGTGCGTGTTAAAACACGTTTCAAAAATATGTACAACGAAAGTCAAAAATATATTAATTTTTTAAATTATTACATCACACACACCACACTCATGCAAGGATAGAATACGGCAAGACATGATCATAAAATAAAATTTTCTAAAATAATTTTTTTCTAGGTATACCTGACAGATGACGTGGAATAGAAAATGCATCAACTACCAAACCCGACGAAGCTTGCCCCTTCTCATATCCATCCTGAGTTATCATCGAGATGGCTTCACAAAGCCATGAGTCATTCTTCTGCGACGGGTATTATCCAAGTCTATAGACGAAGTTATTAACATATCTCCCACTCAATCTTATGCCCGATAGCTCGAAGCAGCCCAGTGGCGCAATGGGAGGTCTGACCAAATATGGCTGATGACCCATAGCCATATTGAAGTCGGCGAATGGGAAGGGCAGTCGGCGGTGGGGAGATTGACGATGGGCGGCAGTTCAACCAATGGGGGTTACCCCTTTCGATATGGGTAGCGGTGGGAGAAGAGAGGAAGAATAGGAGAGGAAAACCTAATCCTATTAGATTTTTCTCTCTAGAATAAATTGCACACCTCTTCTCCTCATAGAAGAGTATTTATACACCTCTACATGATCAAAATACCTTGGTTCATAACTAAACTAACCCCATTTAGGTTTATTATTAAACCATAATGAACCTAGCTATCTCGCCTATAATAGGCTTTGCCCATTCACGCTTCCGTTCTGACAAATATCTATCCATATTTATCCTTTGTTTGGTCCATCTAAACTTTGTTTATCTCTTAATTTAAGAATCTAATTCTCAACCTCGTTTTATGTCCTTCAGATAAACTCATAATGTGTGTAATTAACCTTATATGTACCCAATTATATTGGTCATCTATAATTAATCATTAATTATGGATCAATCATAAGTGATACCTAGTAGTATATCATCATCTCCAATTGACCGAAAAATCATAGTTGATTCTAGAATTACTTCTAAACCCTTCAGCAATTACAGTTAGTCGTGTCTCGTTTCTTTCACTCATCCTTATATCCACTTGGTTTAGGACATGGTATATGTGTTAGCCCTCACTAAGTTGACTACGTCACACCTAGCTCAAGTAATACTTTCTTGTCAAATTACTCCAATATGTGTCCCAGAGTCCCGTACCCTTGACATCCGATGTTTTGGCTAAAGACTTTGAGTAACAATCCAGCGAGTGACTATAGGGTACACGTCTCCTTGTTAGGAGTAGTGAATCATCTGTGGGGTATACAAATACCTTCAGACACTTTTACTTATGCCCAATCATCCCATGTCCACACCTCTAAGAAGATGCTTGCTCAGGATGTCAAAGTATAAGCCTCCATGACCAAGGTGACTTGAATTCCTCAAGTCGAAGAAAACTCGAACTTAAGCTGCAATGAGATCTTCATTGAAATATCCATACATGTAAAGAATTATATGAAGTCACAAGGTATGTCACTCTAATGAACTAGTTACCATAACTAGCATTCACGTTTAACTCTTGTCATCTCAATGTCTCTATCCAGTGAAGAACAGTTTCTTGGTTAGACCAATGAGTATAACTCATGCTAATCTAACAAAATTGATGATGTTTGAATATACCAATTTGCCCATTAGGAAAGATTTCAATATATTCATAATTACACATATAGAGATGCTCACATGTTGTGATCTAATCATGAGTTCTCTCATACTATGAATCGTATCGCGACATTCAGTAAGTGAGTTTAAGATCTAAACATATATATAAAGATGTATATCCAAATAGTGAATTTTTATTTATCTAGTAAATAAGTACAAACCATTAGATGATTATCTTAGGACACCTCTCAAATATAATAAATGTGCTATTATCGATTATCAATTTAATAATTTTAATTGTTTGAATTATCTCTATGGGTGAGTGTTGGCTTACCCTTTTGGATTGGCTTATCAATTCGGCAATTTACTAAAGGGCGTACCCAAGAATTGGTATTTACCAAAAAGCGTACCATGGTTTCAATGTTACCAAAGGGCGCACATATTTTAGTAAACTTCCTCTTATACCCCTACCGTCAAGTACTGCATGCAATTCTCTTTCCCTTTCTCTTTCTCTTTGTCAGTAACGAATTTCGAGATGAACCATAAAAAGATGTTCCTTTATATTTTGATAATAATATTATGGAACCTTTCTCAAAACAAAAAAATATTGAAATTAATTAAAATATTTTTATTAAATTAAAACTAAAAGAACATTTCAGCCGCCCACGTTGGGCCTGAAATGGTTCCATTTCAGGCCCAACGTGGGGCTGAAATGTTTCCATTTCAGGCCCAACGTGCCCAATATTAAGGATCTTTTCTCGATTCTTTATTATTACATTTTAACACCGCGGAGAAGTCCAAATAAATAATGGATAGCAAATTTGAACTCCTTGTAACCTCAGAAATCCACAGGAACTGAAATTTTTACAATCGGAGCTCTCTAGGTCAATCAGTGGTCTTTTGGAGTCATTGAGGCCTGAAATGGAAACCAACGTGGGTCTGAAATGTTTCCATTTCAGGCCCCAATGATTCCAAAAGGCCACTGATTGATCTAGAGAGCTCTGATTGTAAAAATTTCAGTTCTTGTGGATTTCTGAGGTTACAAGGAGTTCAAATTTACTATCCATTGTTTATTTGGACTTCTCCGAGGTGTTAAAATGTAATAACAAAGAATCGAGAACAGATCCTTAATTTTGGGCACGTTGGGCCTGAAATGAAAATATTTCAGCCCCACGTTGGGCCTGAAATGGAACCATTTCAGGCCCAACGTGGGCGGCTGAAATATTCTTTTAGTTTTAATTTAATAAAAATATTTTAATTAATTTCAATATTTTTTTGTTTTGAGAAAGGTTCTATAATATTATTATCAAAATATAAAGGAGCATCTTTTTATGGTCCATCTCGAAATTCGTTACTGACAAAGAGAAAGAGAAAGGAAAAGAGAATTACATGCAGTACTTGACGGTAGGGGTATAAGAGGAAGTTTACTAAAATATGTGCGCCCTTTGGTAACATTGAAATCATGGTACGCCTTTTGGTAAATACCAATTCTTGGGTACGCCCTTTGGTAAATTGCCGTTATCAATTCAGTTAAAAGAACCAAGGCGAGTTGAAGGCTAAATTTTCTTTTCGTATAATGATATTGTCCTGCTCAGCTTCTTACGATTGTTTAGTAATTATCTTCTAAAATACAATGACCTATGACTCCAAATAAAAGCATTCGAAATGTTAAGCCCTAGTACTTTTAAATCCTTGAAATTCTTTAGAGGGAGGGGAGAAGGAGGTTGGAAACTCAACGGTAAAACTCACAGTTGAGTATTGTGTGATTTGAGAGAAATTAATTTATAGGGTGAAGGATTCTTCTTATATCTATTCCTTAGTAAAAATTATTAATTTAATTAATTTATTATTTGTTATTACAACGTTACCTCCGAAATGCACTCGCACTCATGTTATTAGATTAATTAATTAATTTTTCACTTAATTAGTTAAGTAATCCATAACTCATTAAATAATTTTGAATAAAAATAATTGATTAATTTCGTACTGATAAATTGTAAGGACTCTCCTCCTGCATCACTCGGCTCCTTGGGCGGCCAAATCTCATTTTGGCGATCCAACAATCCGGCGGTCAAATCTCATTTGGCGGCCTAATAATCTGGCCCTCGGCCATGCCGTTACTCACTAGGACTTTTCATCCCTGGCTAGTGGATTTTTACCTTCCCTAAGGTTCGAACTCTAGACCTCCAAACTTAAATACTAGAGTTTATGAATCTTGGTAATTTTTATTGTAACGACCCGGCCCCTCGGCCCCTTTGGCGGTCAAATCAACATTTGGCGGCTCAACAACCTGGCCCCTCGGCCCAACAACCTAGCGGCCAAATCAACATTTGGTGGCCCAACTTTGACGACCCATTAGGTTGTCGACCGTTGGCCGTGCTGTTACTCATAAGAACTTTCCACTCTTGGCCAGTGGATTTTTGTCTTCCTCAGGATTCGAACTCTAGACTTTCAGGCTAAGTACTAGATTTTATGAATCCTGATAGCCGAGTGAGGATTCATAAACTCTTATACTTAGCATGGAGGTCTAGAGTTCGAATCCTGAGGAAGGTAAAAATTCACTGGCTAGGGGTGCGAAATTCTTGTGAGTAACGACATGGTTAACGGTCAACGACCTAAGGGGTCGTCAAAGTTGGGCCTCCAAATGTTGATTTGGCCGCCAGGTTGTTGGGCCGAGGGGCCAGATTGTTAGGCCTCCAAATATTGATTTGGTCGTCAAAGGGGCCGAGGGACCGGGTCGTTACATAAATATTGCTTACACATAACGAAATTAAATTTTAATTCACTGAACGAAATTAATTTCCATAAGACTCCACATGAAATAGACGTCTTTATCTTTATTCATCTTATTATTTATGAAACTAATTTTCATCAATACTTAGCTTGCACAATAATAATGGCTGCTATATACATGATAAAAAGAATCAGCTAGTAGGCAAATCCAAATGAAACTTCCGTAATGGTTCAAATTGTAAATACACTGTACATATAGAAGATGGTCCACTAGAAAGTTATGTTCTTAAAGAGGATAGTAGATACAAGCATGACCAGAAGACTAAGCAAGGAATAGACTAGAGTAACCCTTGTCTTTTCCCCAAGGACACCTTTGGGCACAAGCTTATCAATAATGGGCACAAGAATTCCCTCAAACTTCTGATAAACAATTAACAAGTATTAACCCAATTATCTACCAGTAATAACTGCTAATTAATATGCTATAAAACCTTACTTGCGCAAACGGCATTTGGATAAATGAACCAATGATGCTCATACCATCCCTGCAAAATGAAACAAAGTATATTATAATACATATTTAGAGGAAAGAAGCTATTTGAATTAGTAACCTATCTTTATCAGGTTTTTCTCACCTTAAATATACGGACCCTTGATAAAGATGAGAAGTAGAGATGGTACAGTTAAGGCCCAAGGGCAACTTATCCTTATCGAAAGCTGCAAGAGCAGGTTAGATATGCATGCTGAAAATATTCACTTCTGTAGTACATTTCATGGAAATAATTGAAAGTTTAAGCACATATACTTGCAGCCCATTTTATGCCAACGTTAAATCCATAATCCTCCGTTGGTTGGATGAAAAAGACTACATGGTGCCCGACCATGAAAGCGAACAACATCTGGAACACTTTCTGTAACAAATTATAGTAAATACTTAGTAAAGATATATGTTTAAGGATGCACTTGTGTCGAGAATTTTTATGTTTACCTTGCAGACTTCCCGTGGTTCCAGAGACAAAGAACCGCAATAGTAGTGCCATTCGTCAGTAACTATCTGGAAAATTTCCTTAAAGCTCTTATTTGAAATAGCTGAGTGCAGTTTGATGGCCCTTTCGATGTTGCGAAGATCGATTCCTCCTGAGTCCCAAGAAGGAATGTTTGAGCCTGCATTTGGCACAAAAGGTCGACCAAGCATCGTCTTAGAATTGCGTATGTTTCTCGTACATGGTAAGAAGACTGTGGGAGTTTGGCTGCATGGTCTGGCAAAGATCAAGTTTGTAAGTGAATGCATTGTGGATGGAAGGCAGCAAGAAGCCATATCCAGATAGGTACAATAAAATTAACTAGGGGGAATTGCTTGGTTGGGTTGTTAAATGCTGTTGCTAAGAGAATGGAATTAATTAATGGTGAGATTCTGAAGACAAGGAAAGTATAATATGATCTGAAGTAATGCTCCATACAATATGAGGAAGCTAAGGATCTACTTCAAACTTTGTGAACACCCAATCTAGTTTTCTCTTGATTGGTTTTCATTTAGAATCTTTATTCAAAGACAAATTTACAGAAAATGAGCCTTACAAATTAAGGATGACAATAAGTCAAATTCGGATAGGATTCTATATCTTCCGTATTCATATTAATCGGGTTTCGGATATTCATCCCCATATCCATACTCATTAAATATCGGATATTTTTTATCCTAATAAATTTTCTTATTTCTATTCAACTATTATCATTCAACAAAAGCAAATAATATCATATTAAAAATACATATATATATATATATATATATAATTTAAAAAAATAAATTAACAACTATATAATATATTTTTAATATCAACAAAAATAATTAGTGAGTTTAGGAAAATAATATATTCTTTAATATATATATACACATATTATTTAATCAGATATTCGTGTTGGATATCAAATATTAGTAATCTCTTTATATCTTTTTCATTTGAATCGAATATCAAATCTTCTATTTAGATTAGAAAAAATTACCATCTCTACTTGCAATAAAGATATCCTAGGATCATCCGTATTTTAATTATTATTAAAGGGCACATCATCACCACCACTTGTATATCTTTATCATACGTCTCTTTATCCTGGATACCAAAAAACTTGACATTTTTTTTTTGAAACTATTAACTTTTGATAGATTGACTATATATATATATATATATATATATATATATATATATATATATATATATATATATATATATATATATAATCTGCTGCGGATCGTGCGTTACCGACCACGTGCGGACTGGCGCCTGATCGGTCTGGTGACCTATCAGGCAGGTGCATGATTGGTCTGGTGACCAATTAGGCACACAACCTGCGACTTCTCGACACCAACGGCGGCCTTCGACCGCCGCCCCGAACAAAACTATAACCCGGGGGGTGCGATGAACCCTAGGGGGTAGGGTGAACCTGTCGGATACGAGTGAACCCGTCGGGACACTCCCGAGCCTCCGGTGGCCGATCAGGTACACGACCTGCGACTTCTCGACACCAACAGTCGAGAAATTGTTGACTATTTCAATGTAAGTATATGTTGAATATTGACATTAATTTTTAAATTGTTGACTATTTGCTGAGTGAGGTTTAAAAGCCTATTTTACTTAAAAATATCAAAAGTTATGTGATTTTATCTCAATTGATTTCCCTTTATGAAATTTGATTTTATCTCAAAAATTGAATTTAGTAAAAATATATAGAAAATTTTATCATAGAAATTGTATTTTATAGAGTAGAAAATATTTTATATTTAAAAATCAAATTCATATTTATATAATCTAATAAATAATCGGCAATATTTAATTCTTGCACATCATATAGCAAAATTAAAAAAATTAATTGTACATATATAGTATTTGGACTTTTCGAATCCATACTTGCTGTTAAAATCAGTTTTTATGTATTTTTCATTAAAAAATAAAAATAAGAGAACATATTTTTGTTTTAAACTAGTTTCCTAATAATTGTGTTATTTCAAATATAGAGAAGTAAAAGAGGGACATAGTAAAATCAAGGTGTCTTTTAAGGGATAGATGGCCTTAAAACGGTGTTTTTTATTTTTATTTTTGTTCATAAAAAATTTCATGTGACATTTAACCAAAGAATCACTATAAAACCAAATGAATTTACGGAATTTATCAATCGTTATTCCATCTACACATAGCCTTAGTGATAAAATTACGATAAAATAATTTTATTTCTTGAAAGTGGATTGTTGACCAGCGTCAGTGACTGAATATTTTATTCAGTCGCTAGTTTTTGATAGAATTATACTCTGTCATTAAATTCTAATGACGGAATTTATTATCCCGTCGTTAGAATTCAACAACAGGATAATACAGTCCGTGCCCATCAACGACAAATCTAAATATTCCATTGTTAGAATGTGGAATATTATATTGATGTAGGATGATGTTTTTTATTATTATTTTTGTTAATTTTTATTTTTTGATATTTATGATATTTTTAGTGTTTTAGGTATTTTTAATAATTTCTATCTTTTTATATTTTAAGTCTGTTTAGTCTTGAATTGTGAGTTTGTTAATAATTTTTATTTTCTTTTAGAATTTATTTTCTTTCTTTACAAGATAAAAATTATATTTCATATATAGGGATTTCTTTCCTTTCTTTGATCTGGGGAGTCTATATAAGAGTTATGTTTAGTTATTTAACATCAATCCTCTATTATGAAATAAAATTCTTCTTTCTTCGGAGAATACTTAGAAGATGATGGTTATCTATTCTTGTCTTTTCCTTGAACTCCCTTAGGATAATTGCTATCTTGCTCTGTGTTAGTTGGTATCAAAGCTGGTAGTGTCCAATTGAGGTTGTCGAGCGTCAGATCTAATGGAAGGTCGCCGTGGTAGTGCTTATGGTCGTGCCAAGAAGTTTTTGGCTAAGGAACCTCATATCATGGTCATGGTACCCAAGTAGTGATTGAGGATTTACAGAGGCAAATTATAAATTTAACCAAATGAGTGACGATTAAGAAATTATAGATTCAAGTCACTGATTTAACCCAGCATGTAGTGGTGGTGAAGCGAAATCTTGAAGATTGTGAGTTATGTAATCGAGAGAATCAATATGGAAACCTTAAATTTCTAGATGATCTATCCAAATTTTATGGTACGTCACAAACAAAAAAATATTATTGATTGGACCAATAAAGTGGAGTGGATCTTCGATCATAAACAAGTTACGGATCACCTGAAGGTGAAATTGATTATCATCAAGCTTAAAGGTTCAACATCGGTATGGTGGGAGCACTTGCGACGCTCACGAAACCGTCAAGGCAAGGCTAAGGTCAAGGATTGGGAGAATATGAAGAAGGAGATTGTTGAGAGAAAAATGAGAAACATTGGTTAAAATCCGTGTGTATTGAATACGATAGAGTTTGAATATATAGAGAGGAGTACATAATTACATAATATTCAATTGTCTTATTTTAGACTAATTGCATAAATATAGAATCAATCTAATTAATCTTTACTATATTTATAATATTCTAACATAAATGCAGAATCAACCTAATTAATCCTTACTATATTTATAATATTCTAACACTCCCCCTCAAGCTGGAGTATATAGGTTATATGCTCCAAACTTGTTACATATGTAGTTAATTCGAGAACCCCTTAGTGACTTAGTGAATATATCTGCTAGTTGATCTTGAGAATTGATAAAACATAATAGATATTTCTCCATATATGAGTTTTTCTCTGACAAAGTGACAATCAACTTCAATATGCATTGTCCTTTCATGAAAAATTGGATTTGAGGTTATATACATGGCTTCCTAGTTATTACATATAAGTGATATTTGTATTATGCCCCCAAAATTTAGTTCCTGAAGCAACTGTTTGAACCATATAAGCTCCTGATTGGCTATAGTCATAGTTCGATACTCTGCCTCTGTACTGGATCTGGCCATAACATTTTTCTTCTTACTTTTTCAAGAGACAAGTTTATCTCCGACAAATATATAGAACCCAGAAGTAGATCTTGTTGGGACCGGGTGCATACCGACGCGGACACGTATTGTAATTGTTACATAATTACATGCAGCGAAAACAAAAGCATGAATAATTTCCTAAATTATTCTAACACATATCCTAAGCATGCAATGTGTTCACATAATCGTAATATAAAGTTTTTACAGAAAAGGAAATTACTCTACGAATTACCTCGCGTAACTTGGAAGAAGGGACAAGATCCAACCGTTAGCGTCCCTCGGAAGCTCCGCCTCTATTCGTGTCCACGCCGAGTATCGTCGGGATGACTTCGTAAGCCACAAGTTTCGTGTTCACGAGAACTACTAGATTCTCCGTGAACACGACGAAAACCGAAAGAGTAATCATCGAAAGACTCACCACCAAGTTTGGCCGAATTCACAATTCCGGCGAGAAGGAGGAAGTTGACTTGCTCCCAATCCCAAGGTGATGATGGCCGAAGAGGATGATCGTCCCAAGGAAGAACTTCGTCGCCTTGCTGCTTCTCCTTGTGCTCACGGCAAGAAGAGGGAGGGGATGCCTATGGCCGCCCAAGAGAGAGGGAGAGAAGAAGAGGAGAGAGCCCAAGCAATTCTTGGATGGATCATCTTCCAAGGCACCCCTTGGGTCCTTTATATAGGGAGAGGTTTCTTAATTCCCAAGTAAACCTCTCCTTGATTATGGAATAATTTCTCAATCAATCCATAATCAAGGCTCTCATGATCAAGCCTCCTCTCCTTGATTATGGAATAATTTCTCAATCAATCCATAATCAAGGCTCTCTTTCTTTTGGTATGATTATATAAAATTTATAAAACAAACCAACCATTGGTTCATTATATAAAAATTTATAAAGCAAACCAACCATTGGTTCATTATATAAAAATTTATTAAACAAACTAACTCATGGTTCATTATATAAAAATTTATATATATAAAATTTATATAACCTTTTATAAAATAAACCAACCTTTGGTCTATTTTATAAAACAAACCAAAATAGCCTTATCCACTTGTGGTGGCTGAAATTTATATAAAAGAGAATTCATCTCAAGTGGTCGGCCAAGTTTTCATCCAAACTATAGGTCCATGGTTTAAAACCCACCAATGGATTAAATTTTGTCTTCTTTGATTTATTATAAATTTTTATAAAACAAACCAACTCTTTGGTTTATTTGACTTCATGATAAAATAATCCCATGGATTATTTTAAGCTTATAATAAACCATACCACCTTGGATCAAATCCCTTAATGAATTAAACTTATTTAATTCACCCATTAATTTTTTAAAAGACTTAGCCATTCTATGCTTCCGATGTGTCTGAAATAAATTCAGTTTTGACTATTGTTTGGACTTACCAAAAATAGTCTATCTCGATTGGAGAATCCAATTCTCAACTCGTTTTAAATCCTTCGAATTACTGGTTATGCGTGTGACCAAATAGGCTTTCAATTTATGTTGGCAGTCCATAATTAACTAATTAATTATAGAACGATCATGAGTGGCACCAAGTAGTACATCATGATCCCCAATTAATTGGAAGATCAACGGTTGACCTCAGAAATGATTCTGAAACCCTTCAACAGGTATAATGAATCGTGCTCCATTCCCTTCACCATCTTATACCCACTTGGTTCAGGACATAGTCAATGTGTGTCAGTCCCCACTAGGCTGACTACGTCACACCTAGCCCAAGAAACGTTTCCTCGTCCTATGGATTCTAATTACTCTCATTTATTTAAGAGATTCATACTCTGAACATGTCATGCTCTGGCCAGAGGCTTCGAGTAACAATCCGACGATAGGCCTCAGGTATACATCTCCTCGCAAGGAGTGTTGAATCCTTTGTAGGCTGTTCAAACATCTTCGGGCACTTCGGCTTATACCCAATCATCCTGTGTCCACACCTTCTTGGAGATGCTTGCTTAAGATGTCAAAGTATAAGTCTCCATGACCAAGATGACTTGAACACCGCAAGTCAAAGGAACATCGCACTTAAGCTGCAGTAAGAACTTTACTGACATATCTATATGTAGACTACCATATGAAGTTTTACAGCCAGTCACTCCAATGAACTAGTTCCCTTAACTAGCATTCATGTTTATTTTTGGAAATCTCAATGTCACCAGCCAGTGAGAATCATCTGATTAGAGAATAACTCATGCTAGTCTCAACAGAATTGATAGTGTCCGTATTTATCAATTCATCGACTAGGGACAATTTCAATACTTCACAATTGCACATGTAGAGATAATCACTAGTTGTGAATTCATCACAAATTCTCTCATGCTGTGAATTGTATTGCGGACATTCAGTAAATGCGTTTAAGTTCTCAATCAAATACACAAACATGTATACTCAAATAGTGAATATTCATTTATTAGAATAAATGATTACAATCATAAGGCGATTGCCTTAGGACACTTCTCTCATATCACTAATAAACTCCCACTTGGCCTAATGCCAATCGCTACGGTACCCAATACCACAGGCTCTAACATGACCCTCAAACTTACTTTGAGGCAAGGCCTTAGTTAAAGGATCCGCTAAGTTCCTTTCAGTGGGAATTTTCTCAATTTGTATATCATTCCTACTTATAATCTCTCTGATCAGATAATAGCGCCGAAGCACATGTTTGGATTGCTGATGAGACCTTGGTTCCTTCGCTTGTGCAATAGCTCCATTGTTGTCGCAGTAAACCGGTATTGCTTCATCAATGGTTGGAACCACACCAAGTTCTGAGACAAACTTCTTGATCCAGACTTCTTCCTTTGCTGCTTCCGAAGCTGCAATATATTCCGCTTCCGTGGTAGAATCCGCTACGGTGTCTTGCTTGGAACTCTTCCAACTTATTGCACCTCCATTCAAAATAAATACGTATCTGGACTGAGATTTGGAGTCATCCTTATATATCTTGAAACTGACATCTGTATACCCACGTATTACCATATCATCTTCTCCATATATTAGGAACACATCCTTAGTTCTTCTTAAGTACTTGAGGATTGTCTTGACAGCCGCCCAATGATCCATTCCTGGATCAGACTGGTATCTTCTTGTGACGCTCAGAGCATACGATACATCGGGCCTAGTATATAACATAGCATACATGATAGATCCTATCATGGATGCATAAGGAATCTTATTCATGTAAATTCTCTCGTCTTCTGTGCGCGGACACATAGACTTCGAAAGGTTGATCCCAAGCCCGATGGGAAGGTAACCTTTCTTGGATTCCGACATGCTAAACATTTCTTGCACTCGGTCTATATATGTAGACTGCGAAAGACCAAGCAACCGTTTTGAACTATCTCTATAGATTCTAATCCCATGGATATAGGTTGCTTCTCCCAGGTCTTTCATGGAGAAAGTTTTGGACAACCAATGTTTAACTGACTGTAAGACTGATATATCGTTTCCTATAAGTAATATGTCATCGACATATAACACTAGGAATACGACTGCACTCCCACTAACCTTCTTGTACACACAAGGTTCGTCAGGATTTTGTGAGAAATCAAACTCTTTGATTGTCTCATCAAAATGGATGTTCCAGCTCCTGGATGTTTGCTTTAGTCCATATATGGATTGTCGAAGCTTGCATACTTTAGTTTTATTAACCGATGTGAAACCTTCAGGTTGTATCATGTATACATCCTTAAGTAGGTTTCCATTAAGGAAAGCTGTTTTCACATCCACTTGCCATATCTCATAATCATAATGAGCTGCTATGGCCAGGAGCATCCGAATGGATTTGAGCATTGCTACTGGCGAATATGTTTCGTCATAATCAATTCCTTGTTTCTGACGATATCCTTTTGCCACTAATCTAGCCTTAAAGGTAACAACATTACCTTCCATGTCAGTTTTCTTCTTGAAAACCCACTTGCAACCTATGGGCTTAATCCCTTCAGGCGGGTTAACCAAGTCCCACACTTGATTTTCGTACATGGAATCCATTTTCGACTTCATGGCTTGAAGCCATTTATCCCTTTCTGAATTTATCAGAACACCTTCATAACTGATAGGTTCGTCATTGTTTATGAGTAACACGTCGTTCGATTCACTTATGAGAAATCGGTATCTCTCTGGAATATTGCGTGTCCTATCAGACCTACGAAGAAGTGGTGTTGTTTTAGGTTCAACTAATAGCTCATCATTATGAGTTATTGGTTGTGGGTCTAGACTAGGTGTCTCTGTAATGTCTATTGGAGTTTCTTGAACTTCTTCAAGTTCAATGCTACTTCCACTGTTTTCTTGTAAAAGAAATTCTTTTTCCAGAAACACAGCATGCCTTGAATCAAACACCTTTTGTTCTAAGGGATGATAGAATTGGTAACCCTTCATTTCCTTAGGGTATCCAATAAATAAACATTTATCAGACTTAGCATCCAATTTGTCTGATACAGTCCGCTTTACATAAGTAGGACAACCCCATATTTTAAGGTGAGTTAAATGAGGTTTCTTACTATTCCACGTCTCATATGGTGTAGTAGAGACTACCTTGGTCGGGACTCTGTTTAGTAAGTAAACAGCTGTCTTAAGCGCATAGCCCCAAAAGGATTTTGGAAGAGTTGCATGATTCACCATAGATCTAACCATGTCCATCAAGGTTCGGTTACGCCTCTCAGATACACCATTATGCTGTGGTGTATATGGCGGAGTCCATTGAGACAATATCCCATTGTCCCTAAGATAATCTTGAAACTCTTGACTTAAGTATTCACCACCCCGATCGGATCGAAATATCTTAATACTTTTGCCAAGCTGTTTCTCTACTTCACTTCTGAACTCTTTGAATTTCTCAAAAACTTCAGATTTGTGTTTCATTAAGAACACATACCCGAATCATGAGTGATCATCGATAAAGATAATGAAGTAGCTATAACCTCCTTGTGCAAGAGTTGACATTGGTCCACATACATCAGTATGTATTAGACCAAGCAATTCTCCCACTGGTTTACCTTTTCCGGAAAAGGGTAATTTGGCCATCTTGCCTTTTAAGCATGGTTCGCATGTATCAAATGAACCGGGTTCAAATGATTCTAGAATTCCACATCGGTGTAATTTCGTCATGCGTTTCTTACTTACATGGCCAAGACGACAATGCCACGTATAAAAGTTGTTAGTGAGAGCCCTAGAGCCAATCATATGATGATTACTTTTTGGACTCATTGTATCATATTCTTGTATATATATTTCTTATATATAAAGGCATTTCTTATGGTTATTGTACTTATGTGTATTGGTGCCAAATAACTTAGTATAATAACGTCCTTGAGTAGAAGGTTCTTATCTATATCAATCGATTAGTTGAATCGATAGTGAGATGATATAGAGAACACTACTCTTAATTATTCCTAGTCAAGTATTAACATTCAAGGACAATGTTAATGCATAGAGACTAGCATGTAGGTCAACATGATAACTTGATCTCACAAGTCATGGATATGAGATATCAAGTTGACACATGGGTATATATTAGAGAATGTATACTGAATGGCCCGCCATGAAAAAGTATCATGGATCGTTATATGAGTGTCATATACTTTCTCATGTGACTATTAGTATGACTATTAGTCCTTAGACCTGAAGTCACCATAGTTCCCTACATAAGGAGTTATGTACTTTGGTTTCGTCAAACGTCACCCGTAACTGGGTGGACTATAAAGGCGATTACTGGGTATGTAACAAATTATGCGGAGGGATGTGAGTGATGTATATGGGATCTATCCCTCCTATATGACGGGAGAGATATCATAGTCTTGATAGAGTGAGATCACTAAGTGCATGGCCATGCCCAAATAAGGCAATATGAGATATTTAGCTTATTTGATTATAGTGAGTCTACTTGGAGTTCAAGACATATAGATTGATTTGAGGATGACACGGTCTATGCCTCATGAAAGATCAATCTAGATATCGAGGATAGAAGGACGTTGTCACATATTGTGATGGTCACAATTATTAGTCACAATGGTGATGTTGGATCTCGACATTCTTGTAACTTAGGTAGCAATGATGTGTTGCTAGATACCTCTTATTGCTTATGTCCTTAAATAGGTTTAAGGGCATTGCCAACGTTACAAGAACCTATAGGGTCACACACATAGAGCAATAGATGGAGAATAAGTCCATATGATGGACCGAGAGTAATGAAGTCAAAGTTTGACTTTGGCTAAATATGGAAAGTCCATAAAAGGCAAGTTTGACTTGACTCAAATTAGACAACTTGAGTTGGACTCGAGTTTGATCCAAGTGTTGGATGAATCTAATCATGGGAGAATAATGAAGTCAAAGTTTGACTTTGGCTAAATATGGAAAGTCCATAAGAGGCAAGTTTGACTTGACACAAGCCACATCACCTTGACTTGACCAAGTGATGACTTGGCATCATCATCAAGGCTAAGTAACCTCTCCATTTGAATTTTGAATTCAAATAGGGGGTTACCTAAGGTGGTGGCCGGCCACTTAATGGCTAATAATGGCCATTAAGTGGCCTGCCACTTATACACACAAATAGAGTTTTGTGTGAGTGTGTGATTGATTATTCTTCCAACTTGGTTTTTGTTTGGCTCTCCCTCTCCTCTCACCTTGCCGAGACCCCATGGAGTGCTAGCACACTTTTGGGCTCTCCTCTCCACTCTCTTGCTTGTGTGGATACTTCTAGAGGGTTGCTACTTTGCATCCTTGAGATCCGACACCAACCGAGGAGCGAGCGGGAATTGCGGGGCACGCATCGAAGGTAGTTTTCTCTTCTGTAATAGATCTAGATTGTAGATCGGTTTTGAAGCATGTAAACGAGCACTCATAATTTTTTTGAAATGGGTTTCTTCGCTCGGATCCTTTCTATTGGGGCTTTCGGGGTTTCCGCGACGCGAAAAAGCGGTTTTCGGGGCCCGAAAAACCCTACAGTGGTATCAGAGCCACGAGCGAAGCTTGTGCTCATTTTGGTTTTTATTTTTTTGTATTAGATACAAAATTTAGACAATTTTATGATTCTGTAATTTTTCTAAACTTTAGGATTTTTGAGTATTTTTCCTCGTAGAGGCAAAGCGACGAGTGCGAAGCACTTGTAGACTTTGCCACCGAGAAAAACTTCTCCGAAACGGCAAGTTTCGCCCAAATGGATTTTGGGACAGCGGGTAAAGGCACTGTATAATCGCAAGAAGACACTCGTGAAGGTTATTTCACGAGTAGGGGCGCTGCCCCTAACCCCGCAAGGGGCCTTGTCTCGCGATTACGCCCGAAACCCGCTTACCGGGACCGCCGCGGAGTTGTGACTCGAAAAATTCTAAAAATCAGTAGAAAAATTATATAAAATCTGTAAAATTACATAATTTTGAATTATGTACAGTAGTGTGATGGTCATGGCCCAAAACCCAATTTTTAATAAGATTAAAATTGTGTTGTAATTCATAATATGGCCTGCGCGCCGTTTTTGTACATGTGCGTGTTGTATTGTGTTTGCGACCTGCGTGTCGGCTTTTAATATTTTATTTCTGTTGTATTTCATATTTAGACTCGAATGTAACTCGAGTATAAAAATTTGTAATGTACAAAAGTGAAGACGACGGAAATTCCGGAGAACTTGGACTCGGGAGAACTAGCGGACAACACCAAGACGGTCAAGAGGAAGCGCTTGGAGAAGCCGCTAGACCTAGGTTGACCATCGGATCCTCTCATTGGCTTGAGAGGGTCTTAGTAGGGCCATGACCAAGTCACTTAAGTTTATTTTATTATTGCTATGCTTGTGATGTATATAATGCATGATAATGTAGAATAGTAAAAATAAACTTAAGTGTATGAGATGCACAAGTAATGTGGGAACCACATTTTGATGTGCACTTAATACACATTTAGGATTAAATTAGATTTCATAAATGCCTAGATGTGATGCACATCCTCGATTAGATTAGATCTAAAATCGAATCGACTCGTAAACGCCTACCGGGTCCTGATACCCATCACTACCTCGATCATATGCGCTTGTCGATTCTGCCAAAGCAGAGCAACGCATTTAATCTTGGTAGGATGCGGAGGGACAACCTTGGTCCCGCCTATCACGGCTCGGGTTAGATCGAGCTCAATCAGATTGAGTAACTAGTTAACTCAATTGGATCGAGTAAAGCTATAGGCGTATTCCAATAGTTGGAAAGGTAGGACAAGATCGCATTTATCAATAGTCTTGGGCGATTTAGCCAAAGCTAACTCAAGATTATTCATAAATGTTAATTCTTGATCCTATAAACAAGAGTTGCATAGAGATGTAATTGATAAATTAGTTATCTACCGATCATACTAAGTCTTGGGCGATTTAGCCAAAGCTAACTCAAGGATAGTATGATGTGGATCTTGTCCCACATAAATTATAGTAAATTGGTACGGATCTAGTAGTGTGGTTTGACCACTCCAATGACTTGATTCCACCAAAATTCCTATAATTTAGTGGGAGCATCATTTAATTAAAGGCCTAATTAGATGATTACTAGAATATGATATTTATTCTCTGCATTTATCTGTTGTAGATTGCCATGTCTTCAAACGCGAACACTCTCTCTCTGCGATCTGTCCTTGAGAAGGACAAGCTCACTGGAGCTAATTTCCTGGACTGATACAGGAACTTGAGGATAGTCCTCAAACAGGAACGTAAGTGGTACGTTCTAGAGCAAGCAGTTCCTGAAGCACCACCACCCTCAGCCATCCGTAGCGTTAGAGATGCTCATCAGAAGCATCAAGACGATGCGTTAGACGTGTCGTGCCTAATGCTATGCTGCATGTCCTCTGAGCTTCAGAAGAAACATGAGAACATGAATGCTTACGATATGATTGACCACCTCAAGAAATTATATCAAGGGCAGGCAGGGCATTGGAAGCGGAACTACAAGGTATACCTGAAGGATCATAAGAAGAAGAGAAGCGAGCCTTCTACTTCAGGTATATATATTATAGAAGTCAACCTTTCTATTTCTACATCATGGGTATTAGATACTGGATGTGCTTCTCACATTTGTACCAATGTGCAGGGGCTAAGAAATAGCAGGGCATTGGCAAAGGGCGAGGTGGACCTACGAGTAGGTAATGGAGCACGAGTTGCTGCTGTTGCTATAGGAACTTATTTTCTATCTCTGCCCTCTGGGCTTGTACTGGAACTAGATGATTGTTGTTATGTACCTGCACTTACTAAGAACATAATTTCTGTTTCTTGTCTCGACAAGAAAGGCTTCTCATTTATAATTAAGAACAAATGTTGTTCAGTCTATTTAAATGAAATGTTCTATTGTAGTGCAGATCTTATCAATGGACTCTACATTCTAGACTTAGAACGCCCTATCTATAATGTAAGTACCAAGAGGTTGAGATCAAATGAGTTGAACCCAACCTATCTCTGGCACTGTCGCTTAGGCCACATAAATGAGAGTCGCTTGTCCCAGCTCCATAAGGATGGATTGCTGGATTCATTTGATTTTGAATCATATGAGACATGCGAGTCATGCCTTCTAGGCAAGATGACTAAGACTCCCTTTAGTGGACATAGCGAGAGGGCAACAGATTTGTTAGGACTCATACATTCTGATGTATGTGGCCCTTTCAATGTTGCTGCTCGAGGTGGTTATAGATACTTCATCACATTTACTGATGATTTCAGTAGATATGGTTATGTGTACTTGATGACACATAAGTCCGAGTCCTTTGAAAAGTTCAAAGAATTCAGAAATGAAGTACAAAACCAACTCGACAAGAGTATTAAAATACTTCGATCAGATCGAGGTGGAGAATACTTGAGCCATGAGTTTCGTGACTATTTAGCTGAGTGTGGGATTCTATCTCAACTCACTCCTCCTGGGACACCACAGTGGAATGGTGTATCCGAAAGGAGGAATCGTACCTTATTAGATATGGTACGATCTATGATGAGTCACGCAGATCTTCCTATATCCTTTTGGGGATATGCTCTAGACACGGCATTCACAGCG
>JAGFNQ010001149.1:0-36049 GCA_024364735.1 Boesenbergia rotunda | reverse complement strand
CAGAGTCCCTCTTCTAGAGAGGAGAGAGACCGGCATGGATAAGATCCCTTATGCTTCTGCCATAGGATCTATCATGTACGCCATGTTATGTACTCGTCCTGATGTCTCGTATGCTTTGAGCATGACGAGCAGGTACCAGTCAGATCCAGGTGAACGTCACTGGATAGCGGTCAAGAATATCCTTAAGTACTTGAGAAGGACTAAGGAATATTTTTTGATATTTGGAGGCGATGAGCATCTAGTTGTAAAGGGTTACACTGATGCCAGCTTCCAAACCGACCAGGATGATTACAGATCGCAGTCAGGGTTCGTGTTTTGCTTGAATGGCGGAGCTGTGAGCTGGAAGAGTTCGAAGCAGGACACAGTTGCAGATTCTACAACAGAAGCTGAGTATATTGCTACATCAGAGGCAGCAAAGGAGGCAGTTTGGATCCGCAAGTTCATCACTGAGCTTGGGGTGGCTCCTAGCATATCTGATCCCGTAGAGCTCTATTGTGACAACAATGGAGCTATTGCGCAGGCTAAGGAACCTCGCTCACACCAGCAGACCAAACACATACTACGGCGATTCCATCTCATTCGAGAGATCATCGATCGAGGAGATGTGAAGATTTACAGAGTACCCACAGAGGCTAACGTCGCAGATCCCTTGACCAAGGCTTTGGCACAGATGAAGCATGATGGTCACACTAGGTCATTGGGTATTAGATACTACAGCGATTGGCACTAGTGCTAGTGGGAGATTGTTAGTGAGAGCCCTAGAGCCAATCATATGATGATTACTTTTGGACTCATTGTATCATATTCTTATATATATATTTCTTATATATAAAGGCATTTCTTATGGTTATTGTACTTATGTGTATTGGTGCCAAATAACTTAGTATAATAACGTCCTTGAGTAGAAGGTTCTTATCTATATCAATCGATTAGTTGAATCGATAGTGAGATGATATAGAGAACACTACTCTTAATTATTCCTAGTCAAGTATTAACATTCAAGGACAATGTAAATGCCTAGAGACTAGTATGTAGGTCAACATGATGACTTGATCTCACAAGTCATGGATATGAGATATCAAGTTGACACATGGGTATACATTAGAGAATGTATACTGAATGGCCCGCCATGAGAAAGTATCATGGATCGTTATATGAGTGTCATATACTTTCTCATGTGACTATTAGTATG
This sequence comes from Boesenbergia rotunda, assembly GCA_024364735.1. NCBI lineage: Eukaryota > Viridiplantae > Streptophyta > Magnoliopsida > Zingiberales > Zingiberaceae > Boesenbergia > Boesenbergia rotunda. Next base: position 34,857 of record JAGFNQ010001149.1, on the reverse strand, counting down.
ACTATTAGTCCTTAGACCTGAAGTCACCATAGTTCCCTACATAAGGAGTTATGTACTTTGGTTTCGTCAAACGTCACCCGTAACTGGGTGGACTATAAAGGCGATTACTGGGTATGTAACAAATTATGCGGAGGGATGTGAGTGATGTATATGGGATCTATCCCTCCTATATGACGGGAGAGATATCATAGTCTTGATAGAGTGAGATCACTAAGTGCATGGTCATGCCCAAATAAGGCAATATGAGATATTGAGCTTATTTGATTATAGTGAGTCTACTTGGAGTTCAAGACATATAGATTGATTTGAGGATGACACGGTCTATGCCTCATGAAAGATCAATCTAGATATCGAGGATAGAAGGACGTTGTCACATATTGTGATGGTCACAATTATTAGTCACAATGGTGATGTTGGATCTCGACATTCTTGTAACTTAGGTAGCAATGATGTGTTGCTAGATACCTCTTATTGCTTATGTCTTTAAATAGGTTTAAGGGCATTGCCAACGTTACAAGAACCTATAGGGTCACACACATAGAGCAATAGATGGAGAATAAGTCCATATAATGGACCGAGAGTAATGAAGTCAAAGTTTGACTTTGGCTAAATATGGAAAGTCCATAAAAGGCAAGTTTGACTTGACTCAAATTAGACAACTTGAGTTGGACTCGAGTTTGATCCAAGTGTTGGATGAATCTAATCATGGGAGAATAATGAAGTCAAAGTTTGACTTTGGCTAAATATGGAAAGTCCATAAGAGGCAAGTTTGACTTGACTCAAGCCACATCACCTTGACTTGACCAAGTGATGACTTGGCATCATCATCAAGGCTAAGTAACCTCCCCATTTGAATTTTGAATTCAAATAGGGGGTTACCTAAGGTGGTGGCCGGCCACTTAATGGCTAATAATGGCCATTAAGTGGCCTGCCACTTATACACACAAATAGAGTTTTGTGTGAGTGTGTGATTGATTATTCTCCCAACTTGGTTTTTGTTTGGCTCTCCCTCTCCTCTCACCTTGCCGAGACCCCATGGAGTGCTAGCACACTTTTGGGCTCTCCTCTCCACTCACTTGCTTGTGTGGATACTTCTAGAGGGTTGCTACTTTGCATCCTTGAGATCCGACACCAACCGAGGAGCGAGCGGGAATTGCGGGGCACGCATCGAAGGTAGTTTTCTCTTCTGTAATAGATCTAGGTTGTAGATCGGTTTTGAAGCATGTAAACGAGCACTCGTAATTTTTTTGAAATGGGTTTCTTCGCTCGGATCCTTTCTATTGGGGCTTTCGGGGTTTCCGCGACGCGAAAAAGCAGTTTTCGCGGCCCGAAAAACCCTATAAAAGTCTATTTGATTATCTATTCGAGCACGATTATTGCTAAGTTCAATACTGAAAACGTCACCGGATAAATCTAACGTGTAGATACCATTGCATAAAGTTTCGCTCCCATAAAGAACACCATTTAAAGTTATGTAACAGTAATTGTTACTAAATGTTAAATGGTAACCTTTTTCATTCAAGCATGAAATAGATATAATGTTCTTTATTAACGAAGGAACAAAATAACAATTATTCAATTCTAAGATAAATCTAGTAGGGAGCTTTAGCAAATATGTTCCGATGGCAATAGCAGCAATCATTGCTCCATTTCCAACTCGCAAATTCGCTTCTCCCTTGACGAGTCTTCTTCTATTCCTTAGCCCCTGTATGTCATTACATATATGTGAGCTACACCCAGTATCAAGTACCCAGGTATATGAGGTAATAGAGTGACTTTCAATAACGAAGATGCCTGAAGAGGATGGGGCATCAGATGCCTTCTTCTTCAAGGACTCAAGATAAACCTTGCAGTTTCTTCGCAAGTGGCCCTCCTTGCCGCAGTGATGGCAAGTGCCTTTTGGTGCCTTTTCAATCTTTTTGGCCTTAGTTAAATTATTGGTGTCCAAAATGGAACACAAATTTAGAGAAGACATGATCAGGTAATTATCCTAGAAATACAAATTGAGCTTATGTGATGAGAATGATAAAGAATGCATCAATATATATTAATTAAATCCTATTTATTTTTCGAATTGAATAACCCTTTTTATCAATTCGGGAGATTGTAGGAACATCTCTAAATAGGTAGATATCCAACCATAGATAAGAACAACCTTGGCTAGAGTCCATCAAGTTATTCTTAGCTATGAAGGTAGGCAATTATACCGATTACATATTATACATATGTAACTATCACATTATGCTATCAACTAATTGAATGTTTGCATAAATCATTGGGTTGTTAACTCATTAACAAGTATGCAACAATATACATAGCACCCAACTGCACCTCTCTTTACATCGACCTTGGCTATGGACAACAAATCGATGCTCCAAGCTTAAGGCTGGCCCATTAATCAAGAAATAGTTTTAATATGGTTGGAGTTCATTCAATCGTTTAGTCAGGCTTGGATGTGTCCAACAACCAAAACTAAGGATCGACCTCTGACTCCAACTATATTAATCATAAACTAATTCCATGGTTTGAATATGTTGAGGTTCAAGCCGGGCATGGATGTGTCCATCAACCCAAACGAGAAATAAAACTCCGATTCTAACCATATTAATGGAAGGTGTTGGCCTTAATATTTTGTAAGGGGTTTTGGGTCTCATCCTTTTCTTTTAAGCACATTCATGACATATAATTATGTCATGTTCTAACGATTTCCTTAATAAAGTATGTATGTGATTTAATTTATCAAGTCTCATTAATTGAATTAGGAACCGGATTTCCTAATTCTAATTTCATACTTTATTCAAGGAATTGTTTTGGGAAACAATTTCTTAAATTGTCATAATCAATTTCGGAAATAATATGTTTAAACTTTGATTTCTCTAAATCAAATCTTATTAAATTAAGAGACAGATTCATTTAATTCAACCACATATTATTTTCATGAAAATCTTATTTAAGGAAATAGACTCTATAGGAAATAATTTTCGTAATTAATTTTGGAGACAATAATATGTAAGAGCATCACCTCATAAATCAAATAAGGAAATTATCGTTTGAGAATCACCTCAAAACTTTCCAAGATTTGATCACATATTTTATTTATGGAAAATTAGTTACAACAAATAATTTACTTTGGGTGGCTCCCCGAGGCACTCCCCAAAGAAAATAAATTTATTGTAAATCTAATTTGGCCTGCTCCCCGAGGCATAACCAAATTAAGCTTGACAATTAAAGAACTTATTAATAATATAATTTGGACAATTTTAACAATTCATATTCAAAATTGGAAATTAAATTATAACAACTAACTTTAATTTGGGTGGCTCCCCGAGGCACTCCCCAAAGTAAAGAATTTTGTTAATAATTTAAAAACCAATTTGAATTTAATTGTCAATTAATGTTTCCATAAAATGTCTATACTTTCATGAAAAGAAAGTGGCCAAAATTACGAGCTTTCCATAAATGGAAAGTTTCCAAAAATAAAAGATTTTCAGAATAATTGTAAGTTTCTGGTACAAGGAAAACTTACATATTTCCAAAATTGGAAAATTTTCAAAAATAGGAAATTTCCAAAATTGAAAAGTTTCCAAAAATGGAAAGTTTTCACAATTATCATAAAATTTCAGAAACAGAGATATTTCAAAAGTTTGCGAAATTTCATGAGGATTTCCAAACCATGAAATTTCTAAATAAGAAATTTACCATAATTGGAAAGTTCCCATAATTGGAAAATTTTTCCAAAATTGAGATCATGACAAACCAAAATAGCCTTATCCACTTGTGGTGGCCAAAATTTATACAAAAGAGAATTCATCTCAAGTGGTCGGCCAAGTTTTCATCCAAAGCATAGCTCCATGGTTCAAAACCCATCAATGGATTAAATTTTGTCATCTTTGATTTATTATATATTTTTATAAAACAAACCAACTCTTTGGTTTATTTTAATTCATGATAAAATAATCCCATGGATTATTTTAAGCTTATATTAAACCATACCACCTTGGATCAAATCCCCTAATGAATTAAACTTATTTAATTCACCCATTAATTCTTTAAAAGACTTAGCCATTCTATGCTTCCGATGCGTCTGAAATAAATTCAGTTTTGACTATTGTTTGGACTTACCAAAAATAGTCTATCTCGATTGGAGAATCTAATTCTCAACTCGTTTTAAATCCTTCGAATTACTCGTTATGTGTGTGACCAAATAGGCTTTCAATTTATGTTGGCCGTCCATAATTAACTAATTAATTATAGGACGATCATGAGTGGCACCTAGTAGTACATCATGATCCCCAATTAATTGAATGATCAACGGTTGACCTCAGAAATGATTCTGAAACCCTTCAGCAGCTATAATGAATCGTGCCCCATTCCCTTCACCATCTTATACCCACCTGGTTCAGGACATGGTCTATGTGTGTCTGTCCCCACTAGGCTGACTACGTCACACCTAGCCCAAGTAACGTTTCCTCGTCCTATGGATTCTAATTACTCTCATGTATTTAAGAGATTCATACTCTGAACATGTCATGCTTTGGCCAAAGGCTTCGAGTAATAATCCGACAATAGGCCTCGGGTATACATCTCCTCTCAAGGAGTGGTGTATCCTTTGTAGGCTGTTCAAACATCTTCGGGCACTTCAGCTTATACCCAATCATCCTGTGTCCACACCTCCTTGGAGATGCTTGCTTAAGATGTCAAAGTATAAGTCTCCATGACCAAGATGACTTGAACACCGCAAGTCAAAGTAACATCGCACTTACGCTACAGTAAGAACTTTACTGACATATCTATATGTAGACTACCATATGAAGTTTTACAGCCAATCACTCCAATGAACTAGTTCCCTTAACTAGCATTCATGTTTATTTCCGGGCATCTCAATGTCACCAGCCAGTGAGAATCAGCTGATTAGAGAATAACCCATGCTAGTCTCAACAGAATTGATAGTGTCCGTATTTATCAATTCATCGACTAGGGACAATTTCAACACTTCACAATTCCACATGTAGAGATAATCACTAGTTGTGAATTCATCACAAATTCTCTCATGTTGTGAATTGTATTGCGGACATTCAGTAAATGAGTTTAAGATCTCACTCAAATACACAAACATGTATACTCAAATAGTGAAGATTCATTTATTAGAATAAATGATTACAATCATAAGACGATTGCCTTAGGACACTTCTCTCATATCACTAACAGATCTTCTATTAATAGGAGATCCTGCCAAATCTGTATCAGAATATCCTATGACTCGAGTGTGTCATTTGTCTTCATACAAAAGACTCTTTCTTGGAACACCTTTGATGTATCGAACAATGCGAGTCACAACGTCGCAATGTTCCTTACATGGAGAGTTGAGGAACTGACATACTGAACTCACTACAAATGATATATCCGGACGAGTAATAGTGAGGTAGTTCAATTTCCCTACTAATCGTTTATACCATTCAGGATCTGGAAGAGGCACCCCCTAATTTGGCAAGAGCTTGACATTGGGATCCATGGGGTTGTCGACTGTTATCAAATTTAACATTCCTGTTTCCTCTAGAATATCCATTGTATACTTCCTTTAGGATATGATGATCTCATCTGTGGATTGTGCTACTTCTATTCCTAAGAAATATTTGAGTTTGTCGAGATCCTGTGTTTGGAAATATTTGAAGAGATGTTGCTTCACCTGTGAAATTCTTAGGTGATCACTACCCGTGATGACAATGTCATCAACATAAACAACCAGGTAGATGCAACCGGTAGGCGATGGTGATAAAAGACCGAATGGTTAGTCTCACTCCAAGTTATATCAAGCTGTTGAACCACAGTGCTAAATCTATCAACCCATGCTCTGGGTAACTGCTTGAGGCCATATTAAGATTTTCGTAGGCGACATACAAGACCAGAAGTCTCTCCTTGAGCAATAAATGGAGGTTGCTTCATGTAGATTCTTCAAGCATATCATCATGTAAAAAGGAAATTTTGATATCTAATTGATAGAGAGACCAATGATGAATAATAGCAATGAATAGGAGTAGGCACATATAAGTCATTTTGGCAATGGGAGAAAAAGTATCCCCATAATCTAATCCGGTCAACCATACCGTCTGGAGCAACCTTCACCGTATACACCCATCGACAACCAACAACCGACTTCCTTGATGGTTGACGAACAATGTCCCAAGTCCCACAACTTTGTCAAGCACACATTTCATCGAATATAGCTTGTTTCCATCTTAGAGGGGCAAAGGCATCACTTGTAGTCTTCGAAAGAGAAACAAACGACAAGGAAGAAAGACAATAATAATAGGAATGAAAAAGACGATGATAACTCAAAGAAACATAATAAGAAGGGTTATGGGTAGAACGCATACCTTTTTGAAGTGCAATGAAAATATCAGACTCAGGAGACGAGACTGGAGGACAAGACGGAGGAATGGGCTCTAAAGGTGAGTCCATGGTGTGGTTAGTGCTAGACAGCGACAATACAAGATGAGTATGACACTGATAAATCTGCAATGGTTGAGGAGATGGGGCCAGAGGTGATAGAGACTCCTCTAGAGGACAAAAGATGGATACTGGTGCAGGTGGGGAAGGAGAAGACTCGAATGTGTGCTAGACTCAAAAAATGAAACCGAATCAAAGAATATGACATCAGAGATAAAGAACCTACGGAGAGTAGGGGAATAACATTTGTGCGCTTTTTGAGACAATGGGTACCCAGGAAGACACACTTATGAGATCGAGAAGAGAGTTTGTCAACACCAAGACCAAGAGCATGAGCAAAACATATAAAACCAACAACCCTAGGTGGTAATGGATGAAGAGAGTGGTGAGGATAAACTACATGATAAAGTATTTTTTCTTGTAAAGTGGAGGAAGGCATGCAGTTGATGAGATAACAAGCAGTAAGTACTTCATCACCACAATATTGATGAGGAACATGAGAGTGGAGAAGAAGAGTCCGGGTGGTCTCAAGAAGATGTTGAGTTTTGCGTTCTGCAATCCTATTCTGTTAGGGGGTATTTGGACAAGATATACAATGCAACACACCATGTAATGCCATGAAGGTCTAAAACTGAGTAGACAGATACTCATGTGCATTATCACATTGTAAAGTTCGAAGAGAGATAAAAAATTGAGTTTTGCTTTCATGAAAAAAGGATTGAAAAATAAAAAATTAATTCTGAACGATCTTTCATTAAATATAACCAAGTACAACGGAAAAAATTGACTATAAAAGTAACATGTAACGCCCGCCCTTATATCTACTCTCGGGGCAGGGTTACGTACGATCAATCATATAAATTTTCCATAAAATAAAAACAAAAGGACTAAGTACTGAGCATGCTTGTTTAAAACTATCAAGTGATATTTACAAGTGCTAAGTATACTAGTCAGTACATGCCAATCAGATATCATCCTGGAATGATTAGAACATGGTAGGTGCATAGCAAGTTTAGTAATACATATCAAGTGCTAAGCATACTAGAACATCATTTGAAATATCTTAATAAAGAGTTATCCTATAACATGATAGGTTCACAAGTAGTTCTACTCACAACAAAATCAAGTATAAGTGAAATCCCAGTGTAATCACTAACATTCAAGAGTACCAACTCTAATTACTAACATTCATTATCAAGGGAACATCAATCATAAGCATAGTAAAGTAGATATAAGAATCTTTCTTTCCCGAGCCACCACCCCACACATCTTCAGCCCTCCTACCTCTTCCTTTAGTTTAAGTGTCCCTTACTTTTATCTGCAGCATAAGACAACACATAAACTAGTAAGCACAAATGCTTAGTAAGGATCCTGTCCTACTCGCAAAATCCATACGAAAGAATACAACATGTACACATAATGAATCATAAGCATGAGTTTATCATAGCATACTAACATCAAAGTTTCTAAGCAAGCAGTATAAAGTATCTTAAGCATACCCTTCACATATAATAAATGTTTTCAAAACAATTCCATAAAGGTATTACTTAAAAATACTTCAACATCATATAGGGCCCAGTTGTGTACCACATCAAGCGCGTTCCCTAATGAATTGGGGTAGCGAGCCACCAACCAATTAGAGCAGGACCCTTCCGTCCTACCGGAGCCATGACCTTCAGTTAACATGTACCCCGGATTTGTTTAACGACCCCCTTCCGAGTCTGGTACACAACTTTCAAAGTAAAATACTTATCATGCTTTTACATATATGCTAAGGAGTACTCCAATCCACTCTCAAGGAACACACCACTCTTCAAGGGTGCTCATGATCTCACAGGGACACACCACACAACATAAGGGGTGCTCTTGATCCCATAGGGACACACCACACAACATAAGGGGTGCTCTTGATCCCATTCTTAGTGGAGTATCCTTTCAAGCATTTTATCATACACATCACATGCAATTCATAAGGGTGCCCCATGGGCTATAAGATATGCTCACACATACATCATATTTCAACCACTTAAACATACTTTATATATGACGAGATTGGTCACATAAATCATATTCATGTCATAGGAAGTGGTAGCATGCTTCATGGGTTAATTGAGTTCTTCTTAACCCTAAACCTAGGGTTTGGCCGAAAGTCCTAAGGTAGAGGTAGGTTAGATTTTTGACATCAAACATCCCATACAAGCATCACATATATATACATCATATATCATACTAAGCATAGCATACATCATGGGGTAATCAACCTTCACAACCCTAATGTTCCATGTCTTGGCCGAAAGTCACATGCTAGGGCAAGTTGAGTTTTCCAATCAAGCATTCCATTTAACATCACATGCATATACATATCATCTTACTAAATATAAGCATATCTCATAGGGTAGTTTAACCTTCACAATCCCTAACCTAATCATGTTGGCCGAATGGTGTAAGGTAGGGGAATTAGGGTTTTTGAAATCAAACTTTCACACAAACATTTACACAAACACCTCATATACATATCATGCCACATATTAAGCATGGAATACATCATAGGATAATCATGCACCCTAAATCCTAATTCTTCTAGGGTTGGCTGAAAGTGTAGGGTAGGGGGATTAGGGTTTTTGAAACCAAACATTCACACAAACATTTATACAAACACCTTGTCTGCACTACTAAGCATGGATACATCATAGGATAATCATCCAAACCCTAAACCCTAGTTTTCATCCTTTGGCCGAATTTTGTAGGGTGTTCAACCCTAGTTTTTGTCATCACATCATGTAGGGAAAACAACATATAAATATACCCTAAGTCCCAAGGGGTCTCCTCATGCATCAAGGAGTAGCCAATGCTTCCCCCTTGGGGGTGGCCGAAACCTACACAAGGGATACTCCTTTTTTTTCGAAAACAAGAAGAAGAAGAGATCATGCACAACAATTACACTGCAGGCGAGGGGATACTTACATCCTTTCGCTTGAATTTCACCTTCTCTAAATCCTTAGGGTACCCTTGGTTGAAGGAGGGGTGAGAGTTCTCCTTACTAGCACTTATCTAGAACCCTTGGCCCTAGTAGAGGGCAAGATCCTTGAATGGGGTCTTCTTCCTTCCAATTCCCTAGGGTTAGAACCCTAGGGTGTATTTTCGAAAATTGAAAAGGAGAAGAGGCTTAGGTTTTCGGTGGGGAGAGTGGGGAAGAAGAAGAATCAAAGTTCTTCCCCCCTCTTCCTCTCGTATTTATACTCTTTTCATGAAGGGACATGTCTCTTCACTTCCCTAGCTTTAACTAGGGTGTTCCTTATTCTCTCAACATGAAACATCCTTGGTGCATTGGTTAAGACATGGTTAGTGCAACTAGGAGGTTCAAGGTTCAATCCTTGCTTCTCCTTTCTACACATTCTTTTTATCACATTTTGCACTAATCCACATCAAAGCCCATTAAGCCAAGCCCATCATGATATTTCATAATAATGTTTCATGAATTCATAGCATTACCTATGGGGAAAAATTGGGGTGTTACATAACAAACTATCGTGACTCCAATGTAGATGAAATATGACTCAGATCGCAAACATCTGAATGAAATAAAACAAAAGAGGACGAGACCGGACTAATAGTACAAGTAGAAAAAGAACTACGAACATGTTTTCTAGTTAACATGACTCACAAGATAAAGACTCTATGTGAGAAAGATTAGGATGTAACTATTTTAATTTATCAAGACTTGAATGTCCCAACTAAGCATGAATTAGAAATGGAGATGCTGACGTTGAACCAACAAGGGAAGGCTGGTTAAGCTAATATGGGCCATTGGACTCACATCAGAAATTAAACACATGAAAAACTGAAGCATGAAATAACAATGAAAACAAAAGGAGCTAAAGAAGAGTATACCTCGTCTTTTACCTCACAGTCTTCAACCGTATAACCCTCCCCTCCTCGACATCGTGTGGACGACTGGCTACCAAGATGCGGAGTCACCAAGGCTTCAATTAATCACCTTTCATCAATCCTCTTCCAAGCACTAACACAAGAAACCCAAGGTCCTAGGGTTCCCTTGCGCCGACCACCTTTCCACCACTCCTCCTTACACCGCCGGACACCTCAAGCTCCCAAGGTTCACCGGCCGCAAGGCAACACCGAGAGGAAGGTTAAGAAGATGAAGAAGAGGAAGAAAAAGGGAGAACAAATCTCCTCTTCCTCCCTTACTCACCCGCTGCCACCCTTCTATGGGATCGGTTAGAAACGATAGAGGGGGGGGGGGTGAATATCGTTCGACAAAATTCTTCGGAAATCGCAAGAGTAATTACACAGCGGAAAAGAAAAACCAACGCTAACACGTTTGCTTTTACTTGGTTTGGAGTCGCGATCGGCTCCTACTCCAAGGCCCACGGTCCTTGATCGTTTACGACGGACAATTCTATATTTTGTCAAATAATTAGAAGTAGAAGTTCGAATATTGAATAAAAGATTACAACAATTAAACTAAGTTATACCGACGACTAGAAGATCGAAGTGTTGCAGCCGCGGGTCGTCGTTGGTGCTTGAATCTTGAGCACGAGGCAAATTTGGAACAGAGCACGTCGAAGAATGCGTTGGAAAATGTTGTAAGCAATTGGTCTCAATGCCTAGGGGGTGAACCCCCTTTTATAGTCGTAGCTGGGGCACCTGTGTTGAAGGGGGCACCTGACACATGGCCTTCTCTGCGCGAACCTCAATCCGCAGACTTGGTCAGCTCATATCCCCTTCAACCACGGCGCCTGAGCTAGTTGGGGCGCCTGTGTTAACACAGGTGGCTCAAGGACTGATTTAGAGGTTTTGCTTCGAAGTGCCTGGATCTTCCCCCTTGTTTGGGGCGCCTGTCTCAACACAGGCGCCTAGCCCAGTAGGGTGCCTCACACCATTGAGGCAATTGGGAGAAGAATTCTTCATCCCTCCATTCCTGCAACCAGGATTAGTTCCAAAACACAATAAACATACAAATAGTATAGATTTCATCACGATTTACAGCCTGAGCTGTCTTGGTTCTGACTTTGGGTTTCCCAAATGGAACCCAAGGTCGAACTGATGCCTAATGTTCCCTCTATAGGGCACGCGTCCTCACCTACTCCTCTCAAGAGATTTTATCTGTTTACCAACCGGCTCCTCCGGTTGGACTTTTCCCAATCCCTCGAATCAGGTCTTAGTGCCCAGCTTCACTCACCAGGTCTTAGTGCCCAGCTTCACTCACCAGGTCTTAATTGCCCAGCCCACGGCATGGACTTAGTGCCCAATTCTTATAACTAGGACTTAGTGCCTAATGTACCTAGGACTTTACCTGCACACTTAATTAACCTTGTTAGATAACAATAAAACCTTAACATCTGAACCCTTTGCATTATCAAAACACAGGTTTGACTTTGGTGTTTCCGACACTAACAATCTCCCCCTTTTTGATTTGGGAAATGATTTGCACAGTGAAAGTGAATGCTCAGTGAAAACTTTGACCGTCAATCGGCGGCATATTTGACATCTGATCGCTGATTGGACACCACCGGTGACCTTCGATCGCCATCCCGAATCAAATTATACGTTGGGAGACGATGAACCCATCGGGATCACTGACAACGGTGAACCCATCAAGATCGACGGTGAATGATGCGAGAATGCAATTGCAGCGATCCCCAACGAGTTCACCGTGCCCCCCAGGGTATAGTTTGGTTTAGGGTGGCGGCCGGAGGCCAAATGGTGTCCGATCGATGATCAGACGTCGGATGTGTCGTCGATTGATGATCAAATTTTTCACTGAGGCATTCACTTTCACTGTGCGTATCATAACCCTTTTGATTTATGGCAACACAGTTCAAAAAGTGAAGAAAAACATTTTGTAGCACATCTAACAAGCAAGATTGTCTAAAACAATTTTCAATTATCCCCCCTGAAATAAACATTCTCTCCCTCAAACAGGCATTCAGTTTTTTGTAAAACTTCTAAGTGCTTTTATGTTTGACTATGTGTTTTGTAAAAACATTTTTACCAAAAAACTTTTTACACTTAGACAATTTTCCACTTAGACAAGTTTTGCAAGCCTAAATTTTGGTTTTTTAAAAAACTTTTACTTACAAGGCTTTGCAAAAAGAATTTAAAAAAAATTAATCAAAATTTTAAAAGGGTTTCAATTTTTGCACACTTAGAAAGATTTCGCTTAAGAACAGTTTGTGCAAAAAAACATTTTACTTAAAAAAACTCTTTAAGGAATTTTTAAATAGGTTTTCGCAAAGATTTGTTCTCCATGATAAACTTTACTTAGAAATATTTGTCAAAAATTTCAAAAGGTTTTTGCTGAGACAAACTTTGTTTACTAAGGAAAATTTTACTTAGAAATATATAGAAAAATGCTCTTCGAAAATTTTGAAACACTTAGAAATTTATGAAAGCTCTTTGAAATACTTAGAAGAATATTTTGAAGTACTTAACCCATTTGAAGCAGTTAAAAAAATTTGAAGCACTTAGAAAAAATTTTGAAGTACTTAGAACAAATTTTGAAGTACTTAGAACAAATTTTGAAGTACTTAGAAATTTTTTTTGAAATACTTAGGAAAAAATTTTAAAGTACTTAGGAAAAATTTTTGAAGTGCTTAGAAAAATTTTGAAGTACTTAGAAAAAAGTTTGAAGCACTTAGAAAAAGTTTTGAAGCACTTAGACATTTTACTTTATTTTTTGAAGCCGAGATAAAAATTTGAAAAATTTTCTCTCTCTTTTCTCCTTTCTCTCCCCCTTTGCCATCTATTAAAAAAAAATGATAACACCTATTGCAAGTTAATTTTGAATTAGAGCTAGTTACAAAATTGGAAGTCCGTATTGAACCAACTCTAGTGAAGTCAAGCAAAACAACCCAATTAATTTGTCTCCATTCGAGTCCTATCTAACCCAGTTAGCTACTTACTAAATGTTATAAAATAGTAGTTTTCACTAGGGTTAGTCAAGTTAACTGATCTGATCAAGTTATCTTTGCTAAGCTTGAACACTTAACTTGATTGCTGTTCATTTTATATTTATCACCCCAATTACTACAGATGCACTGACATAAAGAATCTTGAATTAAGGTATAGACCTAAGCAACTCAACCCAGTCTAGGTTATCACTCAAAGTACCCTAAGGTGCTTGTGAGATGCTGACTTTTAGATCTATAGGTGCATGCAGTTCTAGGGTTAGGGCCTAAGCTACGCCCATTTTATGCAAAAACCCTAGTTTTGAAGGGGGTAAGTTTTTGAAAAACTAAGTCGGAGAATCATTTTAAATTTCAATAACTTGATGAAAGAAATGATTTTAAAGAAATTTAAATTCTAATTTTTAAAAAATTTTGAAAATTGAGCAGATTTTTGAAACACAATATAGAATAGTCCTATTCTACTAAGCATAACCCTAACTACCTTCTTAGTAAGCTAAACTCAGATTCAGGTAAGGGTTTGGTAAAAATGTCAGCTAAGTTAGATTTTGAGTCCACATTCATAAGTACTATTTCGCCCCTGGCTACATGATCCCTTACAAAATGATGTTTGACTTCAATATGTTTTGTTCGGGAGTGCTGAATTGGATTCTTAGTTAAATTGATTGAACTAATGTTATCAATAAAAACCCTGGTTTGGGTGTAATCAAGCTAGAAATCCTTAAGTATGTGCATCATCCATAAAAGTTGTGCTACACACTCTCCTAGGGCAACATATTCTGCTTCAGTTGTGGATAAGGCTACACAGTATTGCTTTCTACTACACCAGCTGACTAGACTATGTCCTAATAATTGGCAACTTACACTTGTACTTTTTCTATCTAACTTACAACCTGCATAATCAGAGTCAGAATATCCTGATAATTCAAAAGTGAAAGTCCTAGGATACCAAATCCATACATTTAGGGTGCCCTTAATGTATCTTACAACTCTTTTTAGGGCTGCTAAGTGGGATTCCTTAGCACAGGTTTGGCATCTAGCACAGATTCTCACAGAAAATAAGATATCAGGTCTACTAGAGGTTAAGTATGTTGAGGCAATCTGTGGTCCTGAGTGACCAAGTGTTTTGATGTTTGGGCACATGCTTTAAGTTAGGTTTCCCTTGTGTATTTGATATGTATATGTTGAGTGTGCAGGATACGCAGGTTACACATATGGACTTGACTGGACAGCTTCGGTACGGTGAAGGGTGGCATGGAGACAAGCTGGAGGCTTGTGTGCACCCGAGGGATTTTGGAGAGCAGGGACAATGAGCTGAGGGGTACGGACTTCGAGGCATACATGAAGGATGGTATGGAGGCAAGCTGGAGGCGTACGTGCATCCGAGGGATGGGAGCCGAAGATGAAGATGGTGCGAAGGCATAGTCGAGGTTGTTGATGAGGAGTCAGTTTAGTCGTGAGGGTACGAGTGTTGTGTGATTGTACTCGGGAAATCCAAGGGGTTGAGTGTTGAGAGAAGTGTACTCGGGATGGGAAACCCTAGATGTGTGAGTGGGGTAGTCAACTGCCCTTAGGGCAGTCAACTAATAAAACTCACAGAAAGGTTTGCAGCTCTGGACCAGTCGACTGCCCTGGGAGCAGTGGACTGGTAGCGGCAGGTGAGTTGGTAGAATTTGAACGTTGGGGTGTCAACGGTCGAATTCTGAGTAGGGGCAGTCGACTGCCCTAGGAGCAGTCGACTGCCTTCAGCCCGAGTTCTAAGAGAACTCGGTTTGGGCTGAAACTCTTGACGAATCTTGTCTTGGTTAAAGGCAAGATAGTAGTCTTGGTGCACAGGGATAGTCGAAGTGCTATGGTGAGGTTTCTCCACCAACAACGAGCGACAAGGGCTAGCCAGAGGTTATCCGGGGAGTGATCCACCGACGGATTCTTGGATTAGTTACCCTTCGGGGTGGATACCAAGTAAAATTGGTTTGTTAGCATTGTTTTACATTGTTAGCTTTGTTTTTATTGTATATTCCACTTGCGCAACTAACCGTGTAGGAAGAACGGACCGGAAAAATGCTATTCACCCCCCTCTAGCATACGGAATCGATCCAACAATTGGTATAAGAGCTTTGACCACTCTTGATTGGACAAACCGCCAAAGGAGCAAAAGGCTAGAGGAAAATGGAAGGAGAGGGTCCGCTAAGATGGGATATTCGGATTCCACCTTTGTACGACTGCGACGATTTCGCGTATTGGAAAGGTAAACTGTCATATTTTCTAATGACTAATATTGAAGATTGGATGTGTATAAAAGTAGGCTTCGATTCTCCCAAGGCAAAAAGGGAAGGATTCTTAAGTAGAAGAAGTGGACCGAGGAGCAAATTCATCAATCCGAAATCAATAACATGGTAATCAAAATGTTAATCAATTTAATATCTAATGACATTTTGGATAGGATTGGTGAGTATAGGGATGCTAAGGAATTATGGAGCAAGCTAGTAGCGCTCCATGAAAACCCTACACGAGTAGAAGAAGAAGAGCCCAAGGAAATGGGCTTAGTGGTCCAAGAAGAGGAAAAGGAGCAATCAGATGGGGAGGAATGTTCAACATCCAAAGAGGAAGACAAAGAAGAAGAAGAATTGTCAATTTCTTCAAGTAAAGGAGAAGAAGAGAGTGAGAGGGCATCCACCTCAAGAGAAGAAGAGGAAACATCAACTTCAAGGATTGAAGGGGAGGAGAGACCCTCATCCATACAGGAGCAAGAAGAAACCTCAACCTCCACCAAAGCCAAGAGAAAGGAACATATCATATGCTTTGGGTGCAACGAAAAGGAACACTACAAGGTTAATTGCCCAAAAGGTAAAAAGGAGGTAAAATCTAAACCGATTTTAAGTTCCTTTAAATCTAACGTGGATTGTAGGATTGGAGAAGCCCAAGAAAGGAAAAAGAAGATTAGATGCTTCACATGTGGAGAATTAGGGCACTACCACACCAAGTGCTCAAAGAAAAGTGAAATCAAGAAAATGGAGCATCTAAGAAGATGGGAGAAGGAGAAAAGAAAGAAGAGAAGAAGCTCACAACAAGGAGGGACTACAAGGGTAATGGAGGTAATTCCTAACCCTAAATTAAAATGCAATTCCAATTTGTGTTCCTCTATGCATGATAAAAATAGTGTTAATTATTCATCCATGCATGCTAGATTTAATGAAAAATGCTTAATGGTGGATAGTTTTGGATTTAAGTATAATGATAGGAATAGGGTTAACAAGGTAGATCATTACCCTAGGAAAAGCATGCATCATGATAGACCTAAGACTTTTGTTTCTAAGGATCATGACATTAATCCCAAGAAGGGAAGGAATGTGCCTAGAATGGAGGGTAGATCTAGGAATGTCCAAGGTGGACATATGGAAACTAAGGTTAGAAACTTGACAAGGGAAAATTAAGCCTTGAGGGCAAGGCTTGATACATTAGAAAAGACCCTAGAAAGATTCAAGATTGGATTTAAGGGTTGGGATATGGTGTTGGGTAGCTTAAAACCCAACTATGATAGATCGGGTTTGGGTTACCGGTCTAGAGTCTCCTAGGCCAACAAAAAGAAATATGCTGGGAAGGCATATGATCATGGCAAGAAGGAGAAGTCCAAGGATGGCAAGGGGGTGTCATCCAACGGGAAAGAAAATGAATTAACCAAAGACAAGGTGTCTAAGGTTAAGAGGGTTCATTTTGTAGGTCAAGAATCACCGATGGCACACCGGTGTGGTCTAGTATGGATTGAGTTACCTAGGGAGGTGGCTAGGGCTAAGAGCTTAAGGGGCAGCTCTAGATCCCTTTGGGGTCTATGGTAAATGGATCTCAAGAAATTTTCTCCTAGGAAATTAGATGGAATGTGCCAAAGGGATTGGAAGACTTGGGTAAGTCTTAATCCTAGAGAAGTGGCCCCATTAAATGGAGTTTTAGGGAGAAAAAGATGAAAATTGGAGTATATTTGATCAAATTAGGTTTTAATGTGTGAATACCATATAATTCAATGACAGAAATGAATTGTGATCAAGTATAAGAAGATACATCGAGGAGGAGTCACAATTAGGACTTTTGGGATAGGCTAAAATGATACACTTTAGAAAAAATGGAATTTCGTGCCAATCTTGGGATATGGAATATAATTGTTTGGAAACATATTTTTTCCAAGTAGATATAGGCTTCACAAATCTCTCTACAAAATTTCAAATTTTTCGAAGATTTGTAGAATTAACTAAGCATTACTGAAATTTGACTAAAAACCCTGAAATTCAGGTATTAGTCGACTGATCTCAGCCTATAAACTCTCTGTAAGTTTTTGCAGTCGACTGCCCTAGGGCAGTCGACTGATCCAGTATGGTTAGAAAGAAAAGGTATATTGGTTTATAAGATATGACTTTAAAATTGAAATCCTTGATTATACTTATTGAATTAAGATTTGTCTCATGATTTAATGATGATTATGTGAGGCCATATGGATATCATGGAATTCAAGGAGAACTAATGAGTGCTTCAGATTCAATAGATGATCTTGAATGATAAATTTTTTATCTATGAAAGGATATGGAAGTTTCCCATATGTATCTAGGATTAAGAGACAGAAAGGGGGAGGCTTTCATCATATTAAGGACATAAGAAAATGGATTTGAAAATTGATACAAAATGCCAATGTTTAAGGAAATTAGAATTGATACCTAAAGTCAAGCACATTTGGTACATTTCATAAAACCATATTTTTCTAGGATAGGGTATATCCTAGCAAATGTGCTTGCAAACCGTTAGATTGTTCAAGGTTTTGTTAAGTTCTTTTTGCCACTAGGGATAAGGTTGCTTGGGGGAAATCCTTTAATGGTGTCCAAGGGAGAAGAACTTGATTGTTAGGTTGGGTAGAACCTGACTTGGTGTCATGGTGTTAACTTGGGTAGAACTTCACCTAGGAAAATTGAAAATTGGGAGAAGACACAGGTTAAGGGGGAGGTTGCCTCCTTGTTTGCCTTAATTTTTTTAAAGAAATTTTTGGGTTTTGTGTCCAACTTGGGAACGGTGATAGATACATGGTGAAATGTATTTTTCCCAAGTAGGTATGAGTACCACAAAGTTCTCCACAAAATTTGGGAATTTTTGAAGTTTTGTGGAATTTCTGGCGTATTTTTGAAAATGGCCAGAAAAGCTGATTTTCAGAGTATCAGTTGACTGCCCTAGGGATAGTTGACTGGTCAGGGCTGGTGTGGGTATCCAGCAGCTGATTTGGTGTCCAAATGATAAAAAACGAGTGTATGGGGGCTAGTACACTGTGTTTAAGATCACTGGGGATTAAAAGATCCAATAATTGAGATATTGTTGGAGTCTTTTTGATGTTAGGCAAAGGGGGAGAAGTGTTGGGTTTAATTTGGGAAACCAAACACACCTTTGCAAGAAATCCTAGGTTTAGGGGGAGCTGAGATTAAGGGGGAGCATGGTTGCTCCATTATTGGCGTAAGGGGAACCTTGGAGAGGTTCTTAAAAAGCCTTTGTAAGTCCAATATAGGGGGAGCTTGGGAGAAGCTTTAAAATGCCCGGTTTGGGAAAATTCCTAACTTGGAGGGTTAGGTGTTGAAAAGTCCTAACTTGCAGGGTTAGGTGTTAAACGTCTTAACTTTGAGGGTTAGGTGTGGAAATTCATAACTTGGGAAGGTAGGTGTGAAAAAGTCCTAATTTGGAGGGTTAGGTGTGGGTTGCCTTGGGATATGATCCATTTTTACATTGCATATGCATTATTATTACTATTTGTTTCCCTAACTTAAACGTATTGCCAAACATCAAAAATGGGGAGATTGTTGAGACAATCTGTGGTCCAGAGTGACCAAGTGTTTTGATGTTTGGGCAAAGGGTTTAACTAAGGTTTCCCTTGTGTATTTGATATGTGTATGTTGAGTGTGCAGGATGTGCAGGTTACACATATGGACTTGACTGGATGGCCTCGGTACGGTGAAGGGTGGCATGGAGACAAGCTGGAGGCTTGTGTGCACCCGAGGGACTTTGGAGAGCAAGGACAATGAGATGAGGGGCACGAACTTCGAGGCATGCGTGATGGATGGCATGGAGGCACGCTGGAGGCTTGCGTGCATCCGAGGGACAGGAGCTGAAGATGAAGATGGCGCGAAGGCAATAGTCGAGACTGCTGATGAGGAGGCAGTCGAGTCATGAGGGTACGAGTGCTATATGATTGTTCTCAGGAAATCCTAGGGGTTGCGTGCTGTGAGAAGTGTACTTGGGAAGGGAAACCCTAGGTGTGTGAGTGGGGCAGTCGACTGATAAAACTTACAGAAAGGTTTACAGCTCTGGACCAGTCGACTGCCTTGGGAGCAGTCGACTGGTAGCGGCTGGTGTGCTGGCAGAATTCGAACGTTGGGGTCGAATTCTGAGTGGGGGCAGTCGACTGCTCAGCGAGGGTTTTCAGCCCAAGTTCTATTTAAAGAGAACTCGGTTTGGGCTGAAACTCTTGATGACTCTTGTCTTGGATAAAGGCAAGATAGTAGTCTTGGTGCTCAAGGATTGTCGAAGTGCTGTGGCGGGTTTTGCCACCCACAGGAGCGACAAGGGCTAGTCGGAGGTTATCCGGGGAGTGATCCACTGTCGGATTCTTGGATTAGTCACCCTTCGGGGTGGATACCAAGTAAAATCGATTTGTTAGCATTGTTTTTCATTGTTAGTTTTGTTTTTATTGTATATTCCGCTTGCGCAACTAACTATGTAGGAAGAACGAACCCGAAAACCGCTATTCACCCCCTCTAGCGTACGAAATCGATCCAACAAAGTGCAGTAGGCTACCAATCATACTTCGGTATAATTTCTGGTCAACTAGTTTACCCTTCGAGCCATTATCTATTTTGACATTAGTAGCCATTGGGGTACTTAAGCTTTTAGAATTGTCCATTTTGAAATTCTTTATCAATTCCTTAGCATATTTGGATTGGTGGACATAATTACGATCCCTAGTTTATTTAATTTGTAGATCTAAGAAGAAATTAAGGTCACCTACCAAACTCATTTCAAATTCTCTCCATGATTTTTACAAATTCTTTTAGATAGTTAGAGTTAGTAGATTCAAATATTATATCATCAACATATATTTATACAATAAAAATATCTTTTTCTAAGATTTTAACAAAAAGTTTGGAGTCAATTTGACCTTGGTTAAATTCCTTAGAAATTAAGTAGGTTGATAAGCATTCATACCAAGCCCTAGGTGCTTCTTTTAACCCATAAAGTGCTTTTCTAAGTTTATATACATATTCAGGTTTTTCTAAGTCCTCAAATCCTGGGGGTTGTTTTACATAAACTTCTTCTTTAATAAACCCATTAAGAAATGCAAACTTGACATCCATTTGGTATAGTTTCAACCCTCTATGGGCTGCAAAAGCTAATAGCATTCTAATTGACTCAAGTCTGGCTACTGGGGCATAAGTTTCATCATAGTCTAACCCTTCGACCTGACTAAATCCTTTAGCTACTAAGCGGGCTTTTTTTCTAACAATTTCCCCTTGATCATTTAGTTTATTCCTAAAAACCCACTTATTGTCTATAATAGATTTTCCCTCAGGTTTTGGTACTAATTCCTAGACTTGATTTCTTTCAAATTGGGCTAGCTCCTCTTGTATAGCTATGATCCAATCTGGGTCAAGTAGGGCTTCTTCTATAGTCTTAGGTTCAATTTTTGAAATAAGTGCGATCTGACTAAGATTTCTATAGGAAGACCTAGTTCTGACTCCTAAGGTTGGATCACCCATAATTTGATCAGAAGGATGATTCAGTCTGGGTTTCTTTGTTCTTCTAGAACTAGGTTCAGCCTTAGGTCCGGCTGGACGGTTTGGTTCAGTTGATACCTCAGTTATTGGTTCAAGTGATAATTCATTTAATGGTTCAATTAGAGGTTCAATTGTTGGTTCATTATTTTCGTGATCAAGATTTGATTGGTTTAAATTTTGATTATCAAATTTTGGTTCAACCTCTTCGTCAAAGATTAAGTTGGTTGTTTCTTCTATTTTGTGGGTTTGTTTATTATAAACTCTATAGGCTCTACTAGTTATTGAATATCCTAGGAAGGTCCATGGGGTTGACTTTGATTGGAACTTACGTAGGTAATTCTTAGTATTTAAGATATGAACTTTGCACCCAAAAATCCTTAAATAGTGTAAGTTAGGTAATCTATGATAATAGAGTTTATAGGGGGTCTTATTGTGTCTTTTATTATTTAGGACCCTATTTTGGATATAACATGTCGTATTTATCGTTTCTGCCCAAAATTGGTTAGGTAGGTTATATTCATTGAGCATGGTCCTTGCGGCTTCCTGTAGGGTTCTATTTTTTCTCTCAACTATCCCATTTTGTTCGGGGGTTCTAGGACAGGAAAACTAATGAATGTACCCATTAATTTTGCAAAATTCCTCAAACTTATGGTTTTCAAACTCTCTCCCATGTTCACTCCTAAGTCTTTTAATCTTAGTATTATTTTGATTTTCAATTATTTTGCATAAGCCATTAAATAAATTAAAGGTTTCATCCTTAGATTTCAAGAATCTAACCCAAGTAAACCTAGAGTAATCATCGATAATTACTAAGCAATACCGATTCCTCTTAGTGACTTGGCTCTATGTGAATCAAATAGGTCAAGGTGTAGAAGCTCAAGTGTGGTTTGGGTTAAGTCTGATTGAGTTGGTTTATGAGTTGACTTAGTTTGTTTGCCTTGTTTATATGAGTGTGACCTAACCTCCTATGCCAAAGGTTAGATTCTTCTAATTGAGTCAAAAAAACATTTTGATACTATAGGTAAGTTAATAGTATAGACGCTGTTTTTCCTAGTACCCTTAAGTATTATCTATGAGTCTTGGAGGTTACTAATAAGACAGTCAGAGTTGGTGAAAGTTACTATGTAACCAGTATCACAGAGTTGACTAATGCTAAGCAAATTGAATTTATAATTTTCAACCAAGAGTACTTTCTTAATAATAAAGTCAGAATTAAGTTCAATGTTACCTGACCCAATTACTTTGAGTGTAGTATTGTTGCCAAATGCTACTGAGCCTAGGTTTTTGAACTTGATTTTTGTGAATTTCAATTTATCCCCAGTCATGTGTCTGGAGCATCCACTATCCAACATCTATTGGTCCAAATCTTTATGTTCCTACACATAATGTATGTATTTTATTTGGATCCATTAGAAGTAGGGATAGTTTAAATTGAATTTCACTACCTAGTCTGTCTCACCCATATTTAATATTATCAAACATGTTAACCTTATGGGATTTGTGAGACAGGTTTAAAATGGTTTAAATTTTTGAACAACGATTAATTTTGAAAATGTTGAGTTATTTTTGAAAATAAATTGTTGAGTTTAGGATTATTGTTTTTGAAAATATATTTTAATATAGGATTAATTGAAATTTGTGTTAGATTCAAATTTATCAAATAGTAAATAGAATTTGAATTTCGAAAATTAGTTTCCAGGTCTTGGTGAGGCACAGAGGCCTTCTTTGGCCGTAGCCTTATTGGAGCAACAACCCTTTCCTTGACAAAGCTTTTTATCGAAATTTCATTTTCAAATTACTTCTTGAAAAATTTTGGTCTAACTAGTTTAGGTCTTGGATCGGTAGCTTCGACTAGTTCCACCAGACTAAACAGACCAAGTAGGGTATGCCTTACCTTACTTGACTTTATTAGAAAGGCTTCCCTAATGTACTATCATCTCACGTCCACCAAATACTATGTTGTTTAAATTTCAAATAAACCATTTGTCCCTAAACTATTCCTAAGTCTAGACATAATAATAACATTGCAAAAAAAAAAAACTAAACAAGTAAGCAGGCAAAAAAAATCACCTAATTATAAATATGGTCTTTATATTGGTTCCCCTGGACTGAAGCCACGATAAGGGTTAGGTAAGATATGAATCTTGTCCTTAGGGATCCAATACTATTTTGGTCCAGCTTGTTTAGTTAAACATAGCTTAGGGACCCATGCTTGGACTTGGGTTCTAGGTTGGTTCAATACAGAATAATACGACCGTTGTCATGATTTGGTTCGATAACCTAGTCCGGATCGATTGAGAACGGACTTCTGTTTTCGAAGGATCATGTCAAGACCCTTGAAACCCGAAGTAAATCGTTCTAAGGCAACCCTAAGCTCCTTGACTTAAGTTTTCAAGGAGGAATTCTCTTCCTCATGTTTTTTAACTTGAGTTGAGTTTCCTTCTTGAATTGACTTAGTCAAGAGACTCGAGTTGACTTCCTCTTTCAGGAGTTTTACTTCCTGTTGGAGGGACTCAACCCGAATTTTGGCTTTCGCCAAGTTTCGGGACAGATAAGAAATTAATTTAGATAATTTAGATTCTGGATAACTGATAATTAACAACTTGATGGATAATTTTTTGTGTCATTAGTGGAAAATTTGGGCCTCAAGGTGTGAATTTGTTTATTAAATGACGCATAATTGTTAATAGGGTGAATTTTCATTGGTTAATTAATTTTCCTAGATTTTTACACTCATGTTTCATTCTACTTGATGTTTGGACAGCTTGTGCATCAAAGGATCGAAAGGGCACATCAAGGGCTAAGATGGATTCATAAAGGTGATCTAATCACAACCCTCCACTTGGATCTAGGCACTTAAGTTGATGGAAATTTCTACAAGAAATCCTGGCCACTCATCAAGGTGAATGTGTTGGTGCAGGATGCACCAAAGTCGAACCTGTGTTTTGATAATGGCAACAGGGTTCAAAAGTTAAGGTTTAATGTTTGTCTAACATGTTACTCAAGTGTGCATGCAAAGCCCTAGCGAAGGACTGCTAGGCACCTGTCGAAGGAATGCCAGGATACAAAGCCCTAGCGAAGGAATGCTAGGCACCTGGCGAAGGAATGCTAGGCACCTGGCGAAGGAATGCCAGGATACAAAGCCCTAGCGAAGGATTGCTAAGCACCAAGCGAAGGGCAGCTTGGTACTGAAGACCTGGTAAAGGACAGCTAGGCTCCTGGCGAAGGACTGCTAGGAAAAAGTCCAACCGGAGGAGCCGGTTGGCATCAGGTATATTCTCCTGAGAGGAGTAGGTGAGGACGCGTTCCCCGTTGAGGGAACAGTAGGCGTCGGTTCGACCTAGGGTTCCATTTTGGAGGCCCAAAGTCAGAACCAAGATAGCTAAGGCTGTATAAACTAACATCTTATTGTTTTATGTTGTTTTGGACAAACCCTGGATGTAGGACCGAAGGAACGAGTGTCTGCAGCTCAGAGAGCCTCAAAGGAGTGAGGCAGCAGCTGACCAGGGCGCCCGGAGTGTCCCGGGCGCCCCCAAGGTGAACACAAAACAAAGTACAGCAAAGTGAGCTTCGGCAGCTTATGGACGGGGCACCCCTGTGCTCCCGGGCGCCCCCATGCTCCAGGGCGCCCCCAGCGTCCCGGGCGCCCCCAAGTGAAGCTAACGAAGCAGATCCCATCGAAGCCAACGGATAAGAAGAGACCCGCTCAACCCGGGTGCCCCCAGCGTGAACACAAAACAAAGTACAGCAAAGTGAGCTTTGGAAGCTTATGGACGGGGCGCCCCTGTGCTCCCGGGCGCCCCCATGCTCCAGGGCGCCCCCAGCGTCCCGGGCGCCCCCAAGTGAAGCTAACGAAGCAGATCCCATCGAAGCCAACGGATAAGAAGAGACCCGCTCAACCCGGGTGCCCCCAGCGTTCAGGGCGCCCCCGTCAAAGCCTGATCCCGAGTTTTAAGGGATCAGAGCTGACCGAGACGGAAGCGGATCGGCTGACACGTGGGGGGGGGGGGGGGGGCGCCACCGACGTCCCGGGCGCCCCCAGGGGCTATAAATAGGCCCTCGACCCCAAGGCTTTGAACAACAATTCTTTCAACGCTCCTACGCTCTTCTACTCCCGCGCTCTGCACCGGAAACCTCCCGACTCGAGACTCAAGCGCCGACGACGTCCCGCTGCTCTGAAAAGATAACCTACATCGGACGTCGGTAAAAGAAGAGTTTCTTTCAAAAGTTTACTTTACTATACTTGTAAATTCAATTTTGTAAAATGATTTGCGAAAATATAGAATTGCCAGCAGAAAACTGTCAACGACCGTGAGACTTGGAGTAGGAGTCGACCTAGGCTCCGAACCAAGTAAAACTACCTGTGTTCGCGATTGATTTTATTCCGCTGTGTACTTACTTTATATTTCATCCGAAAAGCGTTTAACGATATTCACCCCCCCTCTATCGTTTGTCTCGATCCAACAGAATGAAGGGTGGAGAGAAGAGCTAGGGAAGAGAAAGGGAGTCTACTGTTGGATGGGAGACACACGCAGTTAGGGCAGCCGTGGGAGAGGAGGAGAGAGCTCAAGGTTCACGCAACCATGGAAGAAGGAGACCGGGAGACGCCTGGACCGATTCCTCTCTGACTTGCAGCTTGGACAAGCTCTGTTCTTCAACTCCACAGTCCATTTCATCTTCCAAACCGACTGGGAAGTGACCAGCTTCATTGGAGCAGAGTTTTCCTCCACCGGACAGCACTTTTCAGCCTATTTTTGCTTGTTTCTTTCCTTTTACTTGTTGTAGAAGGCAACCTGCATTTTCCATTCACTTGATTTTGAATTTTTGCTTTATTCCCAGCTTAAGAACCGAAATTTTTAGTTTAGTTTTCTAGTTTTACAGTCTACCTTTTGCAGAATTTTTCCAGGTTTTCAACCTTCTATTAATGAATGCAAGGTGTTTGTTTAATTGCTCCTATCAAACATGTGCTTGAGTATGAAATTGCTTGCCTTCTAATTAGGAGTTTTAGATGAATCCTTGCTGAAATTTTCTGATTGTGGGTGTTCTTTTACTGTCCTCTACATTTAGTTAGCTTAATACTTTAAATCCGAGTAGTTAAGGCTATTAGGTGGAAGTTGATAGCTAAGTTTAATTATTTTGTTATCCTCAAAACCCAAAATGTAACGCCCGCCCTTCCCGCCTTACGATGTAGGTGAAAGGCGGCGCTACGCGAACATACATATACGCATATGGAGATCTTAATGCAGCGGAATAATTTAAACATCATACATATGCGTTTAAACCATGCAATTAAAACTTGAATCATGTTGACATATCTTAGCAATCATTCTTAAACATGGTGACTTGGTAAACTTAGCATTGTCGTAACATAAGACATAGCATGTGAGACATAACATTCTTGAACATGCTTGCATTAAGCTTAAAGCCAACATATTGTTCTAAACGAACACATCATGGTTAGCATGTTAACATCCTAATTTAGAAATGATAAGCATAGCAATAAAGCACGATATAGAAATCAACATAAGTTGTTCATAAGCAACCTAAGTAATAAAATTTTCCTAGTAAGTTGTTTTTTAGGAAAACCATCATAAAGTATAGCATGAAACTAAAGATGCCAATGCAAAACATAAGACATATGACAATTATGAGTAATATGATCTTTTTCTTTTTCTTTTGCCATGTCACTGTCACACACACACACTTGCCCCTCCTGCTGCTTCCCTTAGCTTAGTACCCTCTTGCTTGATTTGCGGTATAAGAAAATAAAACTTATAAGCACATAGGCTTAGTAATACCCTTTCCTACTCACTAAAACCATTCGTCACATATCATGGAAAGGGCATAAAGAGTGTAACATAAAACAAAAGCATATTATGAGAAGGTATTAATAAAGCATTTGACATGAGGAGGTATATAGATGTACATGAATACACATAATCATATAGAAGTGCTTAACATGTAATGAAAGTGCATAGAGCTCATGGCATAACAAGTACTTGACATAAAATATAAGCACATAAAATACTTAACATAGAGAAGTTCTTGACACAAAACATAAGCATATAAAATACTTGACATGGAATAGATGCATAACATGAATGAATGCATGAATTAAATGCACATAACATAAGGATGCTTATTTGAAAATCATAAAACATAAATCTCAACATCATGGGAGGCTTCGGCTTGTACCACATACATCCATCATTTGTGTGCATCCCTAAGTAAATGCTAGGTAGCTAGTATCGACCTACTAGGGTACTAGGTTACCTTCAACTTAGGGACAGCTACGGTAGTCCAGAATCGAGGCTTTCTAAGGAGCCCATCCCTGTTGGACAGCTACGGTAGTCCTAGAACCGAGGACAGCTACGGTAGTCCCAGCACCGAGGCTTTCTAGGGAGCCCATCCCTTGGACCTTACTTGGGTCTGGTACAAGCCCATCCATAAAGTAAAATAGCTTCACATGCTTCTTTTTACATCATAAGAAATGCTCTTGGCATTTCATCATTCAAAGTTAATGCATAACATCATTATGCCTTAAAGGCACAAACATAGACTTGATTCATAAGGTATGTCATGCACACATCATTATACCTTAGAGGCATGAACATCATCTTCATTCATAAGGCATGACATACATACATAATTATGCCTTAAAGGCATAAACATCATCTTAGTTCATAAAGCATGCATGATCATGGTTCATAAGGTAAGCATGCATAGATAAGTTTTTACATACATGGTACATATCACATAGCATACATGATCATGTTATCTATCATAAAGCATGCATGGGTAGGATCCATATGAACATGACACATACTACATAGGTTCATTACTTTCAACATAAAACATGCGTAGGTCTACATAACCATAATATATATATATCATAATACATATATTCAAGGCATTTAACATAATGCATACATAATTCTACATAAACATGATGCCTACTTCACAACACATGTGTTCATGGTATATGGTTTAAAACATCCATAAATAAAACCTACTAAAACATGGCACATAACATAAGCATACAAGGTCATGATGCATAGCACATAAAGTTAGGGTTTAGGCACCATAAAATTCATACAACATGCTTGAACATATATTTATATCATAAGGAACCATAAACAAGTACACTTGAAACCTTAGCCTAACTCAAACCTTAGACGTAGTTGCTTGGCCGAAAGTTTGTAAATGAAAGTCCCATTATTCAAGCAACATGTGAGGTACCATAACTAAAGTAATGCCCATACAATACACACAATGTCATAGGAAGCCATTAGAACACATGATTGGGGCTAACTTTAATTCCTAGCATGGAAAGGGGTCTTTGGCCTAAACCCTAGAGGAGTCACAATCCATGGAAAAATCATATAACTCACAATTAACCTCCATTGTATCATAGGGAATCATAATAAGCATGCTTGGAGGGTTAGATCTAATCCTAACCATGAAAAGGGGAGGGTGGCCGAAATATCATAGGGTGATTTGGGTGCTACAAATATTCCACAACTTACAATTCATTCTTATTTTATCATGAGAAAGCATTAGGAAGTATATGTGAGATTTTAACATCATCCCAAACCCTAAAAGGTGCTTGGTCGAAACTTATAATGCCCAAATTTACATAGTTTTCTCAACATAGATCCCAAACAAATCTTAAATCAAGAAAACAACATAAAAGCTATTATACCACAGGTGAGGGAGTCTTACCCCTTGTTGTCTTGGTTATAAACCTTAAATAGAGAAATGCGTGAAGACCTTCTTGACCTTAGAACACCCCTTGCCCTTGTAGCCTTGTAGGAAACTTTGGATCTTCAAGAGGGAGTCCTCTTGTGAAGTTTTCCAAGGGGAAAACTTCCTTGTGGCTCACGGCAAGGAGGAAGAAGAGGGGAGAGGAAGAGCCTTGGTGGAAGAAAAGAGGAGAAAATAACTTAAGTGCCTCTTCACTTCTCATCCCTCTCTTTTATACTAAGTGAAGGGGCATGGTGCCTCTTCACATGGTGTCTCTTCAACTCCTTTAGCTTCAACTAAAATATTCTCTCTTTTCCAATAGCACTCCCTTACTAGGTGAATTAGTTGGTACATGCATGATGAGGCTTTGCCTCTATTCTAGGTCCAAGGTTCAATCCTTGGTTCATGCACTTCTTTTTATTCCATTTACTCTTATTTTTGGCAAGGCCCACATAAGAGCCCACCAAGAGATATGCTAATATTCCTTCACTTTGTTGCCTTCACTTCTTCTCTTTGTTGCCGCCGGCCACACCAAGGGTTGCCGGAACCCTAAGAGAGAGAAAGGGAGAGGGTTTTTGGTTGATTAATTGTGGATTAATTTCTTAATTCATTAGCCTTGTATCATGACTCCCATGGGGTTTATAAAGTGCTATGGTAGGGACCATGAGGAGGAGTTGGTTCTTAGCCCGCTAATGGATCCAAACCCAATCCATTAATGGAGATCCATTCCACTAAAGGATCCCATTGAACTTCCTCACCAACCCCCATATTTTCATATGGGCTCCACCTATTATGAGTCGTCCATCTCCCCGTGTTTAAGATATCGAATGCCCGATAATTAATTTAAATTACTGACAATTTTAATTAATTATCCTTTTGATCCTTGACTAGTACCACTCAACCTTTTCATCATGTCGGACCATAGTCCACTTGCAAGATTTAACATGACGATCCTTTTGAGCTCATCAAGGGGGCATCATCATCTCGAGTAACCAGGACACGGATTCCTTCAATAATCAACGCCAAGTTAAGTTCTACCCAACTTAACTCCATAACACACACTTTCTTTTGTCAAGTTAAACCTAACTTAACACCCCAAGTTCTCCCCCTTTGACACCATCAAAAGATTGCCCCAAGCAACCCTACCCCTGGTGCCAAAATGAACTCAACATATTTTTGAAAAACCCCTCAGAAATCACTGATTCTCAGTCTGCCCGAGACATCAGTCAACTGATACTGCCATTTCTGAATTTCCAACCCAAATTCAGAAATGCATAGAAAATTCTATATAATTCCAAAAAATGTAAAATTTTGCAAGCACATTTGTTAAGATATACTCTATCCTAGAAAAATATAGTTTCTTGAAAAATTTTGCAACCACCAATTTGAATGTTTTTCTTCGGATATACGGAATTATTTTAATTTTTTCAAATTTTTCTCGTTAATCGAGGTTGGTGCAACACCACTTGATCATTTCTCATTGTTTTAAATTTCTTCCGCACTACTAATCCAAGACTAAGTCTTACATATGGGCCATGACCCCAAAATAGTTAAGTTTTACAATTCCCAAAATAAAGCGTTTGAGAAATAAAATATAACATCAAACAAGGCACTCTCAACACTCAAGCTAACAAATCAAATCCAGTCGACTGCATGCCATCATCTGGAGGAGGAGGAGGAGGAGGGGCTTGATATGTGAGATGCAGCTGTCGTATCAGATCGAGCATCTCATCCTGTTGGCGTTGGAACCCCTAGCAAAATTGAGAGATGCCGTGAACCTCCCCCTGAATGGTATGCTGGAAGCCCACATGCTGTTGCTGAAAACTGTGTAAGTCCTCCCGGAGGCCATGAACCTCCAACCGAAGCTGGGAGAACTCCTCTCGTGTAACTCCCTTAGCAGGCTCCTCATCTGAACTGGAGGACTCAGGACGCTGCCTCCAGACAATCTCCCCCTGTCTGCACTCTATCCCCGCCAAGGACAATTGGCGTGTGTCAATCTGATCATAGTCCTTTGACAGGTGACGGACCTGACCGCTAGATGTGCATATATCTCTTGACTCGAAGAACTCGGTCAGGACATGGCAGAATGGCATGTAAATCTTCCCATTCATACTTTGGGAAAAATAACAGATAGATGTAAACACATGCAAGGAGATATCTATGTCTAGCCTCCTCTGTAATGCATACATCATCACCAGGTGCGGTAGTCGAATCCTAGACCATCCCTTGGTGATAATGGACAACAGACACTCCAAGACCATCTTATACATGACATGACTAAAAGGACTCATGTTTTTGGCGTCAAAAATACTCTCTGAAATGCGTTGATGACGTCCAAAATAATGCATATGGATATGATCAATAGTAACGTCATGAAAAGAAAGAGGCTCATCTACCTGAGGGAAATATTTGACTACATTGTAAGATGCCCTACACCCCAAAAATTCACCTAAAATAGTGGATGAAAAAGGGATGCGAACTCCAGCTACCATGGACTCATAAAGGTTATTATTAGGATCGATACATGTTAGGTTTGCGTAGATCTCTTTACATAGATCTAGGTTAATGTCATGTTGACAGTACACTAAATGCTTTAACCCAAAATACATAACCATCTCGGCAATCCGGGGAATATTCTCTTGAAAATAAGGCCTATTTAGATATCAACAATTTGTTGGTGCAGGAAGCACCTAAGTCAAACCTGTATTTTGATAATGGCAATGGTTTAGAAGTTAAGGTGTTATTGTGATCTAACAAGCTTACTAAGTGTGCAGGGAAGTCCTAGGTACACTAGGCAAGAAGTTTGGCCAAGGGCTGGGCAAGAAGTCCTGGTCAAGGACTAGGCAAGAAGACCTGACCAGAAGTTGGGCAAAGAAGTCCTAGCAAGGGGTTGGGCACTGAAGACCTAACCGGAAGTTGGACAAGAAGTCCTGGTCGCGGACTGGGCACGAAGACCTTATCAGGTGGATTGGGCAAAAGTCCAACCGGAGGAGTCGATTGGCAAAAAGTAAACTCTCTTGAGAGGAGTAGGTGAGGATGCATTCCCCGTGCGAGGGAACAATAGGCGTCGGTTCGACCTAGGGTTCCATTTGGGAGACCTAAAGTCAGAACTAAGACAGCTAAGGCTGTAAATAATGGCTAACATGTTTGTTTCTTTTTGTTTTGGAACTAACCTTGGTTGTAGGGATCGAAGGAATTAGTTTCTGCAGCTGAGGCGCCTCAATGGACTGAGGCGCCTCATTGGGGCTAGGGGCCCAGATGGATACGGGCGCCCCAGTGGAAGGCTAAACCGAAGCAAACCGAGTAAACTGTTTCGAAGCCTTTTGGACCAAGGAAGCTCAGGCGCCCAGGACCATACGGGCGCCCCCATCAGCTCAGGCGCCCCTGTGAGATGGATAAGCGATGACCGAGCCTATGGATAAGAGATCGCGCAGGAGAGGCCACGTGTAGGCGCCCCCATCGACGCAGGCGCCCCCATGAGTGCTATAAAAGGGGGTTCATCCCCAAGGCTTCAGAAATCTTCGCTCACAACGCTCCAAGACTTTTCGTTCAAGCGCTACGCTCCGACAAGCTCCAACTTCGAGATTCCAGCGCTGACAATGACCCTCTACTCTGAAATTCGATCTACCTCGGGCATAGGTAAATTTAATTTACGAAAAGTGTTGCAATTTCAATTCTAGTTCTATATCTGTACTTATAATTGTAAAAGATCGTTCCGAATATTGAATTGCCGAATATAAACGGTCAGGGACCATAGGCCTTGGAGTAGGAGCCGACCGTGACTCCGAACCAAGTAAAACCAACTTGTGTTCGATTGTTTTGTTATCTTCCGCTATGTATTTTCTCTAGTTTTCCGAAAAATTCTAGATATTCACCCCCTCTATCGATTTTCTCCGATCCAACAAGTGGTATCAGAGCGGGTGGCTCAAATTTGGTGCAACCACCAATTTGAATGTTTTTCTTCGGATATACGGAATTATTTTAATTTTTTCAAATTTTTCTCGTTAATCGAGGTTGGTGCAACACCACTTGATCATTTCTCATTGTTTTAAATTTCTTCCGCACTACTAATCCAAGACTAAGTCTTGGAACAAGTTTTCTCTGTTTTTAATTTTTCAAAAAATATTAATGGCCATGCAAGAAGTATTTAGCATAGCCAGACCACCGCTTTTCAGTGGAGAAGATTTCTCCTACTGGAAAAGCAGGATGGAAGTCCACCTGAAAACTCAGGTGGACATGTGGATAATCATCCAATCTAGCTTGGAGATCCCCAAGAATGCAGAAGGAGTGGCACAACACTACTCAGAATGAGATGCCTCGTTGAAGAAGAATGTTGAGGCAATCAGCCCTTAAATGATTGGAAGATCATGGTTTTGATGTGTGGGCGAATATGTTTAAGGTTAGAGTGTTATGTTGTATTTGATGTGTGTGATTGAGTTTGCAGGACTTGGAGAATCACACTTGGTGGACATATCCGAGGGACGAGAGCCGAGGGAGGAGAGCTCCAAGGGCAAGCCGGGAAGTGGACTTCAAGGGCACAAGTGAAGGGTGGCATGGAGGCAAGCCAAGGAAAGGCTTGCGTGCGCATTGTTAGTGATATGAGAGAAGTGTCCTAAGGCAATCGCCTTATGATTGTAAACATTTATTTTAATAAATGATAATTCACTATTTGAGTATACATGATTGTGTATTTGATTGGGATCTTAAACTCATCTACTGAATGTCCGCAATACAATTCACAGCATAAGAGAATTTGTGATGGGATCACAACTAGTGATTATCTCTAAATGTGCAATTGTGAAGTATTGAAAATATCCCTAGTCGATGAATTGATAAAAACGGACACTATCAATTCTGTTGAGACTAGCATGAGTTATTCTCTAATCAGCTGATTCTCACTGGCTAATGACATTGGGATGTCCGGAGATAAATATGGATGCTAGTTAAGGGAACTAGTTCATTGGAGTGACTGACTGTAAAACTTCACATGGTAGTCTATACATAGACATGTCAGTGAAGCTCTTACTGCAGCTTAAGTGCGATGTTCCTTTGACTTGCGGTGTTCAAGTCATCTGGTCATGGAGACTTATACTTTAACATCTTAAGCAAGCATCTCCAAGGAGGTGTGGACCCAGGATGATTGGGTATAAGCCGAAGTGCCCGAAGATGTTTGAACAGCCTACAAAGGATTCACCACTCCTTGCGAAGAGATGTATACCCAGGCCTATCGTCGGATTGTTACTCAAAGCCTCTGGCCAGAGCATATCATGTTTAGAGTATGAGTCTCTAAAATACATGAGAGTAATTAGAAATCCAAAGGACGAGAAAGACACTACTTGGGCTAGGTGTGACGTAGTCAGCCTAGTGGGGACTGACACACATAGACCGTGTCCTGAACCAAGTGGGTATAAGATGGTGAAGGGAATGAGGCGCGATTCATTAGAGCTGCTAAAGGGTTTCAGAATTATTTCTGAGGTCAACCGTTGATCTTTCGATTAATTGGGGGTCATGATGTACTACTAGGTGCCACTCATGATCGTTCTATAATTGGTTGATTATAGACGGCCAACATAAATCGAAAGCCTATTTAGTCACACGCACTACGAGTAATCCGAGGGATTTAAAACGAGTTGAAAATTAGATTTTTCGATCAAGAGAAATAAGTCGAATCTGAGTTAATCAGAGGCGCAACGGAAGCTTAAAATGACTAAGTCTTTTGAAGGCTTATTGGGCGAATTAAATGAGTTTAATTCGCGATGGGATCGGCTCGGTTTGGCCGGCCAAAGAGGGTGTCAACCCTCTTTGGATTGGCCGGCCACAACAAGGGGGAGAAACCAATTAATTTGGTTTAAATTATAAAATAAATCAAGCGCAATTTGTTTTATAAAATTATGGATAAATAAATTTGTTTTCATGGAAATTAAAAAAACTTTAATGGTTTATTT
>JAGFNQ010001148.1:1050993-1220543 GCA_024364735.1 Boesenbergia rotunda | reverse complement strand
CATAAAAGAAAAGGATGAGACCCAAAACCCCTTACAAAATATTAAGGCCAACACCTTCCATTAATATGGTTAGAACCGGAGTTTTGTTTCTCGTTTGGGTTGATGGACACATCCATGCCCGGCTTGAACCTCAACATGTTCAAACCATGGAATTAGTTTATGATTAATATAGTTGGAGTCAGAGGTCAATCCTTAGTTTTGGTTGTTGGACACATCCAAGCCTGACTAAACGGTTGAATGAGCTCCAACCATATTAAAACTATTTCTTGATTAATGGGTCAGCCTTAAGCTTGGAGCATCGATTTGTTGTGCCACAGCCAAGGTCGATGTAAAGAGAGGTGCAGTTGGGTGCTATGTATATTGTTGCATACTTGTTAATGAGTTAACAACCCAATGATTTATGCAAACATTCAATTAGTTGATAGCATAATGTGATAGTTACATATGTATAATATGTAATCGGTATAATTACCTACCTTCATAGCTAAGAATAACTTGATGGACTCTAGCCATGGTTGTTCTTATCTATGGTTGGATATCAACCTATTTGGAGATGTTCCTACGATCTCCCGAATTGATAAAAAGGGTTATTCAATTCGAAAAATAAATAGGATTTAATTAATGTATATTGATGCATTCTTTATCATTCTCATCACATAACCTCAATTTGTATTTCTAGGATAATCACCTGATCATGTCTTCTCTGAATTTGCGTTCCATTTTGGACACCAATAAGCTGACTGGGCCAAACTTCATGGACTGGCTTCGAAACCTGAGGATAGTCCTCAAGGCAGAAAAGCTTGCTTATGTCCTTGAAGAACAACTTCCCAACCATCCTCCTGAAGATGCAACTCCAGACCAGTTAGTGGCCTATCAGAAACATGTGGCCGATTCTGAACTTGCGAGTTGCATCATGCTGGCCGCTATGGTACCTGAGCTACAAAAGCAGCATGAGCATATGGATGCTCATACCATCGTCTTCCATCTTCATGAGCTGTTTGACGAGCAGGCGAGATCCGAAAGGTTTGAGGTCTCCAGACTCCTCTTCACCTCTAAGATGCAGGAAGGCACTTCTGTTTCACAGTTTGTGTTGAAGATGTTGGGGTACATTGAGCGACTAGGGCACACTCGGATTTGCAATGGATCACGAATTAAGTATTGACTTAATTCTGCATTGTTTGCCCAAGAGTTACCCACAGTTTGTGATGAACTATCGGGATGAACAAACTGGTGACTACCATTCCTGAGTTGCTTAACCTGCTGAAGACTGTAGAGCCTTCTGTAAAGCAGGATCAGAAGACAGTATTGTAGTTGGTTCCTCAAAGAAAGGCTCTAAGAGGAAGCCCAAAGAACAAAATAAGGGAAGGAAGAAAAAGGCTAAAAAGATTGAAAAGGCACCAAAAGGCACTTGCCATCACTGCGGCAATGAGGGCCACTAGCGAAGAAACTGTAAGGTTTATCTTGAGTCCCTGAAGAAGAAGGCACCCGATGGCCCATCCTCTTCAGGTATCTTCGTTATTGAATGCACTTTATTTCCTCAGACACCTGGGTACTTGATACTGGGTGTAGCTCACATATATGTAATGACATACAGGGACTAAGGAATAGAAGAAGACTCGTCAAGGGAGAAGCGAATTTGCGAGTTGGAAATGGAGCAAAGATTGCTGCTGTTGCCATCGAAACATATTTGCTAAAGCTCCCTACTGGACTTGTCTTAGAATTGGATAATTGTTATTTTGTTCCTTCGTTAATAAAGAACATTGTAACTATTTCATGCTTGAATGAAAAGGTTATCATTTAACTTTTAGTAACAATTGCTGTTTACATAACTTTAAATGGTGTTCTTTATGGGACCAAAAACTTTATGCAATGGGATCTACACGTTAGATTTATCCGGTGACGTTTTCCAATATCGAAGTTAGCAACAAACGTGCTTGAATTGATAATCAAATAGACTCCTATATGTGGCATTGTCGTCTTGGCTATGTAAGTAAGAAACGCATGACCATATTAAACCGATGTGGAATTCTGGAATCATTTGAACCCCGGTTCATTTGATACATGCGAATCATGCTTAAAAGGTAAGATGACCAAATTACCCTTTTCCGAAAAAGGTAAACCAGTGGGAGAATTGCTTGGTCTAATACATACTGATGTATGTGGACCAATGTCAACTCTTACACAAGGAGGCTATAGCTACTTCATTACCTTTATCGAAGATCACTCATGATTCGGGTATGTGTTCTTAATGAAACACAAATCTGAAGCTTTTGAAAAATTCAAAGAGTTCAGAAGTGAAGTAGAGAAAACAACTTGGCAAAAGTATTAAGATACTTCGAATCCGATCGGGGTGGTGAATACTTAAGTCAAGAGTTCAAGATTATCTTAGGGACAATGGGATATTGTCTCAATGGACTCCGCCATATACACCACAATATAATGGTGTATCTGAGAGGTGTAACCGAACCTTAATAGACATGGTTAGATCTATGATGAATCATGCAACTCTTCCAAAATCCTTTTGGGGCTATGCGCTCAATACAGCTGTTTACTTACTAAACAGAGTCCCGACCAAGGTAGTCTCTACTACTCCATATGAGACGTAGAATAGTAAGAAACCTCATTTATCTCACCAAAAGATATGGGGTTGTCCTGCTTATGTAAAGCAGACTGTATCAGACAAATTAGATGCTAAGTCTGATAAATGTCTATTTATTGGATACCCTAAGGAAACGAAGGGTTACCAAGTCTATCATCCCTTGGAACAAAAGGTGTTTGTTTCAAGGCATGCTGTATTTCTAGAAAAAGAATTTCTTTTACAAGAAAACAGTGGGAGTAGCATTGAACTTGAAGAAGTTCAAGAAACACCAATAGACATTACAGAGACACCTAGTCTAGACCCACAATCAATAACTTATAATGATGAGCTATCAGTTGAACCTAAAACAACACCACTTCTTCGTAGGTCTGATAGGATACACAATATTTCAGAGAGATACGGATTTCTCATAAGTGAATCGAACAACGTGTTACTCATTAACGATGATGAACCTATCAGTTATGAAGATGTTCTGAAAAATTCAGAAAGGGATAAATGGCTTGAAGCCATAAAGTCGGAAATGGATTCCATGTATAAAAATCAAGTATGGGACTTGGTTAACCTACCTGAAGGGATTAAGCCCATAGGGTGCAAGTGGGTTTTCAAGAAGAAAACCGACATGGAAGGTAATGTTGTTACCTTTAATGCTAGATTAGTGGCAAAAGGATATCGTCAGAAACAAGGAATTGATTATGACGAAACCTATTCGCCAGTAGCTATGCTTAAATCCATCGGATGCACCTGGCCATAGCTGCTCATTATGATTATGAGATATGGCAAATGGATGTGAAAACAGCTTTTCTTAATGGAAACCTGCTTGAGGATGTATACATGATACAACCTGAAGGTTTCACATCGGTTAATAAAACCAAAGTATGCAAGCTTCGACGATCTATATATGGACTAAAGCAAGCATCCAAGAGCTGGAACATCCGTTTTGATGAGACAATCAAAGAGTTTGATTTCTCACAAAATCCTAACGAAGCTTGTGTGTACAAGAAGGTTAGTGGGAGTGCAGTCGTATTCCTAGTGTTATATGTCGATGACATATTACTTATAGGAAATGATATATCAGTCTTACAGTCAGTTAAAATTTGGTTGTCCAAAACTTTCTCCATGAAAGACCTGGGAGAAGCAACCTATATCCTTGGGATTAGAATCTATAGAGATAGATGAAAATGATTGCTTGGTCTTTCGCAGTCTACATATATAGACCGAGTGCTAGAAAGGTTTAGCATGTCGTAATCCAAGAAAGGTTACCTTCCCATCAGCATGCGATCAACCTTTCGAAGTCTATGTGTCCGCGCACAGAAGACGAGAGGATTTGCATGAATAAGATTCCTTATGCATCCCGATAGGATCTATCATGTATGCTATGTTATGTACTAGGCCCGATGTATCGTATGCTCTGAGCGTCACAAGCAGATACCAGTCTGATCCAGGAATGGATCATTGGGCGGCTGTTAAGACAATCCTCAAGTACTTAAGAAACACTAAGGATGTGTTCCTAATATATGGAGAAGGTGATATGGTAATACGTGGGTATACAGATGCCAGTTTCCAGACAGATAAGGATGACTCCAAATCTCAGCCCGGATACGTATTTATTTTGAATGGAGGCGCAATAAGTTGGAAGAGTTCCAAGCAAGACACCCTAGTGGATTCTACCACGGATGCGGAATATATTGCAGCTTCAGAAGCAGCAAAGGAAGCAGTCTAGATCAAGAAGTTTGTCTCAGAACTTGGTGTGGTTCCAACCATTGATGAAGCAATACCGGTTTACTGCGATAACAATGGAGCTATTGCATAAGCAAAGGAACCAAGGTCTCATCAGCGATCCAAACATGTGCTTCTCCGCTATCATCTGATCAGAGAGATTATAAGTAGGAATGATATACAAATTGAGAAAATTCTCACTGAAAGGAATTTAGCGGATCCTTTAACTAAGGCCTTGCCTCAAAGCAAGTTTGAGGGTCATGTTAGAGCCTGTCGTATTGGGTACCATAGCGATTGGCATTAGGCCAAGTGGGAGTTTGTTAGTGATATGAGAGAAGTGTCCTAAGGCAATCGCCTTATGATTGTAATCATTTGTTTTAATAAATGAATATTCACTATTTGAGTATACATGTTTGTGTATTTGATTGAGATCTTAAACTCATTTACTGAATGTCCGCAATACAATTCACAGCATGAGAGAATTTGTGATGAATTCACAACTAGTGATTATCTCTACATGTGCAATTGTGAAGTATTGAAATTGTCCCTAGTCGATGAATTGATAAATACGGACACTATCAATTATGTTGAGACTAGCATAGGTTATTCTCTAAACAGCTGATTTTCACTGGCTGGTGACATTGAGATGTCCGGAGATAAACATGAATGCTAGTTAAGGGAACTAGTTCATTGGAGTGACTGGCTGTAAAACTTCATATGGTAGTCTACATATAAATATGTCAGTGAAGTTCTTACTGCAGCTTAAGTGCGATGTTCCTTTGACTTGCGGTGTTCAAGTCATCTTGGTCATGGAGACATATACTTTGACATCTTAAGCAAGCATCTCCAAGGAGGTGTGGACCCAGGATGATTGGGTATAAGCCGAAGTGCCCGAAGATGTTTGAACAGCCTACAAAGGATTCACCACTCCTTGCGAGGAGATGTATACCCGAGGCCTATCGTTGGATTGTTACTCAAAGCCTCTGGCCAGAGCATGACATGTTTAGAGTATGAATCTCTTAAATACATGAGAGTAATTAGAATCCGTAGGACGAGAAAACGTTACTTGGGCTAGGTGTGACGTAGTCAGCCTAGTGGGGACTGACACACATAGACCATGTCCTGAACCAAGTGGGTATAAGATGGTGAAGGGAATGGGGCACGATTCATTATAGCTGCTGAAGGGATTCAGAATTGTTTCTGAGGTCAACCATTGATCTTTCGATTAATTGGGGATCATGATGTAATACTAGGTGCCACTCATGATCGTTCTATAATTGATTAATTATAGACGACCAACATAAATCGAAAGCCTATTTAGTCACACGCACTATGAGTAATCCGAGGGATTTAAAATGAGTTGAAAATTAGATTTTCCAATCAAGAGAGATTATGTTTGGTTGAGCCAAACGATAAGTCGAATCTAAATTTTTCAGAGACACATTGGAAGCGTAAAATAGCTAAGTCTTTTGAAGACTTAATAGATGAATTAAATAAGTTTAATTCATTGGGGCTTGGCTTGGATGGGCCGGCCAAAGAGGGCATCCATCCTCTTTGCTTGGCCGGCCACAACAAAGGGAGAGAACCAAGTTTTGGTTCAATTTATAAAATAAACCATGTGTGGTTTGTTTTATAAAATTATGGTTGATATAAATTTTTATATAATAAACCAAGGTTTGGTTTATTTTTAATGGAAATTAAAATGAATCATGGATTGGTTTATTTTATAAAATCAATCATGGGTTGATTTACCATGATAAGGATATTTATTCCATAGGAGAGAAGAGACTTGATTGATTTTTTTATCATGAATTAAAATATGATTTTAACCATGATATAAAATCAATCTTGGCATGATGGAATAAGTTATTCCATATTTGAGAGGCTTGATGGTTGAGAGGCCACTATATAAAGGACCTAAGGCAAGGCTTGGGGAATAATCATAGAGATGAAGGCATAGGCTCTCTCCCTCTCTTTCTCTCCTTCTCTTCTCCTCTTCTTGTCATGCGCCAACAAGCCCCAAGAATGAGCACCAGCCGGCCGCCCCTACCGTTTCCCTGTCGGCCATCCTTTTGTGGTTAGTCTTCCGACTTCTCTCTTGGTTTTTCTCGTCGAGTTCTCGGAGAATCTAGTAGTTCTCGAGAACACGAAACTCGTGGCTTTGCGAAGTCATCCCGAAGATACTCGGTGTGGACGCGAATAGAGGCGGAGCTTCCAAGGGACGCTTACGGTAGGATCTCGTCCCTTCCTTCGAGTTACGCAAGGTAATACGTAAATTAGTTTATGTTTTTGCAAAATTTTAAATATATGATCATGTCTACACAAGATAAAATTGCATGCTTAGATGTATTGTTAAATAATTTGTGAAATTATTTATGCTAAACCTTCCGCTGCACATAATTAATTTTAAAATTACGAGCCCGCATCCATGTCAACATGCACCCGGTCCCAACAGTAGTATCCCAGACCAAGCCTAGGTATCTCGGGCATCCGCAGCACCGCGAGGTATTAGGGTTTATATTCTTGGTTGGGCGTAGCAGCCCGGACCAAGCCTACGTACCGCGGGCATCCGTAGCACCACGAGGTATTAGGGTTTTGGGGTGCTTGGTCGGGTGTAGCAACCCTAACCAAGCCTAAGTACCTCGGGCATCCGCTGCACCGCGAGGTAGTAGGGTTTATATTCTTGGTTGGGTGTAGCAGCCCGGACTAAGCCTAAGTGCCCCGGACATCCGTAGCACCATGAGGTATTAGGGTTTTGCTGTACTTGGTCGGGTGTAGCAACCCAGAACAAGCCTAAGTACCTCGGCCATTCACAACACTACGAGGTATTAGGATTTATATTCTTCGTTAGGCGTAGCAGCCCGGACCAAGACTAAGTACTCCGGGTATCCGTAGCACCACAAGGTATTATGGTTTTGGGGTACTTGGTCGGGTGTAGAAACCCAGACCAAGCCTAAGTACCTCGGGCATCCGCAACACTGTGAGGTATTAGGGTTTATATTCTTGGTTGATCGTAGCAGCCCAGACCAAGCCTAAGTACCCCTGGCATCCGTAGCACCATGAGGTATTAGGGTTTTTAATTCTTCTGTAGTGCGTGGGTAGTTTGAAGAAGACATCTTCCTTTATTCCTTGAATTTACTCTTAGGCAACCACAATACACAGAAGGACACAATATATAATGAATATCTTTCCTAGACCGGAAGGGTCAGAGACAGCGGCTTGACCCGGACCTCCCGAGCTTCTGGTCCTTCTCTCTCTGCGCATGACCTACTTCTTTAGCTAGTCTTCGAGACCCCTTGGGTTCTTCCGTGATTCTGTTCTGACTTCCCCGCTATAGCACCGTTGAGACACCAGCTGGTCTCCTTTGACTTCGACCACTCGATCACCTACGGGGAATTTTATCTTCTGGTGGTAGATAGAGACCACCGCTTGGAAAACACTGAGCTCTAGGCGACCCATGATAGCGTTGTAGGAAGAGGGAGTGTCCACGATCAAGAAGGGAGTCCTCCTGGTCCTTTCAAGCCTGTCGCTGCCCAAGGAGAGTGATAGGGTGATTTGCCCCACCGACTGTACTCGATACCCCATGAAACCGAACAGTGGGGTTGAGACCGAGAGCAGTTCATCTTCATCAATCTACATCTGGTCCAAAGTCGCTTAGTACAAGATGCTGATGGAACTCCCCATGTCCACAAAGATGCGCTTAACCTCGTAGTTAGCAATACGAGCTATGATCACCAAGGTGTCTTCATGGGGAGCTTCCACTTCTTCCAGGTCAGTTGGTCCAAAAGATATTGTAGGGCTGGGTTCCTGACTCCGGCTGGTTCCGATGGAGTAATTTTCTAGTTGCCGGGTATGAGACTTCCTTGCCTGGTTGGAGTCCCCTCCAGTAGGTCCTCCAGAGATGACTCCCACATGCCCGGAGGTCGGGCCGCGCATAGGGGCCTTGCCTTTTTGAGGATCTCTTTCCAAGGAGAGGGATCATCGGGGCATGGGTCCCCGACTCCTTCCTCGCGATCATGATCGAGACTGATGTCAGGCCTCATTTTCTCCCGCCTGTTGCCGCCGAGGGGAGAAACTTCGCCATTGGGATCTTCGACGATAACTTGATTTATTCCACTTTCTCTGAGTTTTGGTGTCCGTCTCCTCACCAAATTTCTTTTTCAATGCGCGACACTCCTCAGTGGAGTGTGTGGTACTACCGTGAAACCCGCAGTACTTCTGTCCAGGCTCTGGATGCTCGGTGTCCACGGTCTCAACCAGCTTGCGTCTCCCGACCCACTGATCCTTCCCGAGATGAACGCCCTTTCCCTGGGTTGGAGCCGGAGGCTCCCTTCTTTCAGACCGAGGCATGGCCGGAGGAAGGACTCCGGACGGTTCCTTGCGACGGGTGTACTGTACCTCCTCCACAATAACGTGTTTGACAGAACGTCCCAGCAGGTCATCAAAACTAGCAGGAGGCTTCTTCACCAAGGATCGGAAGAAATCACCTTCTGCAAGCCCCTGAGTGTAGGCGCTGACCAGCATTTCCGACGTG
This sequence comes from Boesenbergia rotunda, assembly GCA_024364735.1. NCBI lineage: Eukaryota > Viridiplantae > Streptophyta > Magnoliopsida > Zingiberales > Zingiberaceae > Boesenbergia > Boesenbergia rotunda. The sequence continues at coordinate 1,211,694 of JAGFNQ010001148.1, read as the reverse complement.
GCACTGGGCACATCTTGCGCTACCCTGTTGAACCGCTGGATGTACTCCTTGAGTGGCTCCTTAGGCTTTTGCTTGAGGGCGAACAGGTTAAGCACTGTCTTTCGGTAGCAACGACTACTGGCGAAATGGTGGAGGAAGGCGGTCCTGAACTCCATGAACGAGTTGATAGAACCTTGCAGCAGCCTCTGGAACCACCACTGGACTACTCCGGAGAGGGTGTTTAGGAACACCCGACACTTAACACCGTCAGTATACTGGTGTAGGAGTGCAGCGTTCTCAAACTTGCAGACATTATCCTCTGGATCCGTCTTCTCATCATAATCAGGGATCCCCGACCCACGGAACTGCTTCGGCATGGGGTCTTCAATAATCTCAGATGAGAAAGGAGTAGATGACACCTTATGGGAGGCCTTAGGTTCCTCCCTGTTCCCTTGCCCCTCTTCATGCTTCCGCGCGCTGGAGGTCATCGAGTGGGCCTTCTCAATATCTCGAGGAGACTCTCTTTGGAGGCCTGGAGCTACTCCATCTCGTCATCCCACCGGGGTGACGGATCTCCGCGAGTGCGAGACGAAGTCTCTAGGAATCTCCTCCCGCACAGGAGCCCCTTGTTATGAGGCAGCCTGTTCGATTTGGTGTTGCTCGAGCGCTTCTTTGATGGCGTTGGCCACCAAGTGATCTAGTTCCTCCCTAGTAAGAACAATGGGTTGCCCTTCTGGTCCTGCCATCAGTGCTCCTTCAGGTGCTTTGCTGGTTTCCCACAGACGACACCAAATTTGTTCTGGAAAGAGTCAACAACGATGGTCAGGCACCAAGGTTCTACCCACGTGGAAACTGACAGGGAGGAGAGGAACTTTGTGTTGGGTATGGCTTGGCGAGTTTCCCTAGCAAATACCTAGTCGATCCGAGAGACCTCTCTATGCCTACGGATTAAAAAATTTAATCCGAATAGAGAGCTGTTTCCCATCGACCGTCTCGTGCCGTATCGAATGACCCAAATTGCAACTTAGCCAATTACCAAAATTGGCCTTACAATTTGCTCGACCGTTCGACCGTGGAAAAGGCGACGAGTTGATCGCCAACTTTTGTGTTTATGGTCGGGCTCCAGTTAAGAATTTATTAAACATATTTTGCAAGCAAAACAATAAATTCTAACACATAAAATGACAAGACATATTAACATGGTACATACATGACATAAGGAAATACAAAGGAGCGTATGGAAGGTTATACCTTTTCGATCACCTCGCGGTATTCTACCTTATGTCCCTCCCTTCGCGGACATCATGTGGGAGACAATCTACCTCGATCCGAGATCACCAAGAGCTCCACACAATCCACTTCTTCAACCGGCCGAAAACCCTAGCCCCTAGGGTTTGCGCCGCCGGCGCCTCTTCCCCTCCCTTTGCGTCGCCGCCCACCAGAGCTGGCTCCAAGCCCTCCGGATTAGTAGTACACCTTGAGAGGAAGATGAAGAAGAAGAAGAAGGTAAGAAACAACCTTCTTCTCAGCAACAAAAGCCCACGCAACCTCCTCTTCCTCTAGCTTGTGGCGCCGGCGCAACCCTAGGTTGCACCGCCTACAGTCAGCTTCCAGTGCCTCCATCGACCTCCCTGAGCACCACTCAAGGTAGAGGACTCCTCTACCTTGCTTCTGTAAGCCTCAGCCAGAGTTTGGTGTAGGAGGGAAGAAGAACCGAGGAGATCTTCCTCTTCTTCTTTGTTGTGCCGCCGAGAGAGACAGGGAGAGAGGAGACGGTTTTGGTCTTGGCTCTAGGATTGATTCATTGGCTTGGTTTCTTGATCTCATAGGGTATTTATAGGGATAAGGCAGGGATGAAGAGGAGGAGTTGGTTCTTGGCCCGCTAATGGATCCAAACCCTATCCATTAATTAAGATACATTCCACTAAAGGATCTTAATTGAACTTACCTCACCAACCCCCATATTTTCATATGGTCTCCACATATTATGAGTCGTCCATCTCCCCGTGTTTAAGATCACGCATGCCCATTAATTAAATTACTGACAATTTAAATTAATTAACTTCTGGATCCTTGATTAGTACCACTCAACCTTATTAACGTGCCGGATCAAATCCACCTGCAGGGTTTGACACGATGATCCTTTTGAGCTCATCAAGGGGGCATCATCATCCTGACTAGCCAGGACATGGATTCTGTCAATAATCATTGGCACATCATATTATTAATATTATTTCCCATCTTACCGGGTCTGTCGATCTAACAGAATAGATCTCACCCTTTGATAAACTAAAGAAATAATAAATAATAATATATGCCCGATATTATTTCGGGATTAGGGGATCGTCCTCCATAATAACAACTGAGGTCCTATCCAATTATTCAGTCAGTACAAATCGGATAACCTCGGGTTTCGATCCTGCTCAATGTACTCATAGCACACTAGTATAGTCCTATGGTTAAGACAAACCACACCTAACTACACTATAACCATCCTGATGGATTGCCCAATTCCATCTGGGTTGTGAGCCTCTATTTATGCTAAGTAAGGCATTGATAACATGATCTTCCGTGTGACATCACACACCATGTTATCTACAATGCAAAGCAATGGGACTTCGTGTATGTACTATTATAAACAAACACCTAGTGTAGTGTGATTCTCTTTTCATAATAAAGATGTTCATATAATAAAAGTCATGTCTTTCAGTATACACATCTTACAATTCGCGGCCTGCGAGATCAACATGAGCGTTAGGGGGCACGCCGAAGGTTGTTCGGCAGAGCCCACTCCGACCCTCAAGTCAGTGTCTCGATGAGGAAAAGGAGCAACAAGAAGGAAAAATGTAAGAGCAACAAAGAGTGCTTCACCCCCTTACTAGAGGGGTTGGGGTATCTTTTATACTGACCTCCGTTGCCTTGCCACGTCCCTACGATTTGTGCCATGCCCCCCTCTTCTTTCGGTGATTACTGGATATCCTTGGAAATGGTCTAAGTCGTCATTACATTTCGACCCATTGCGACATTTAAGGGTCGTGGTAATTTCGTGCCAGCGGGGATGCTTATCCATAGATCCGCGAGGAAGGGGGGAGAGCCGTTATTTGATGTCAAATGTAGCTTGGGCTCTGCTTCCCCGAGGTGGTGTCAGGGTCATCTTTACTGGGTGATCACGAGCGTTATAGCTCCCGAGATGGTCTCGGGACCCCACCTCCCGGGGTGATCCCGGGAGGGATCTTCTGGTTGGCTCCCTAGGACTTGTCTCCCGAGGGGGACCCTAGAGGCTCCCCTTCCCGAGAGTGTCTCGAGGGCTCTGAAAAAGGAGTCCCTTCGACTCATTGTCTGTTGTCACAAAGCTTCTTCATCCACGTGCCTTCCACGGGCTATTCAACCCCATCAAATAAGATAATATATTATTAATTATTATAATTATTTATTTTAAACAAAGTCGAATTAAGTTCGTTTAATTTTTAAACGAACTTTTTTCAAACCGATCTCAAGCTACTTAATTTATTACGAGCCAAACTCTAGCTTAAGAACTAAAGTTCGAATCGATCTCGACCCCAAGCTCGAGTCTAAAAATAACGAACTGAGCTCGAACTCAAGCCTCTTACTGTTTAGTTCAGCTCGGTTTGATTACACCTCTAGGCGGCGCGAGCCAGTTCGTGGCAGGCTGACCATTTGGTGGGGTATGGGTGAGCTAATCCATCATCGTGATGAGTTAGGAAATCCCTAACCCAACACTGTTGAGGCAATCTGTGGTCCAGAGTGACCAAGTGTTTTGATGTTTGGGCAAAGGGTTTAAGTTAGGTTTACCCTTGTTATCTCATATGTGTATGTCGAGTGTGCAGGTTGTACATGTTACACATATGAACTTGACTTGACGACCTCGGTACGGTGAAGGATGGCATGGAGGCAAGCTGGAGGCTTGCATGCGCATTCGAGGGACTTTGGACAGCAGGGACGATGAGCTGATGGGCGCGGAATTCGAGGCATGCGTGAAGGATGGCATGGAGGCAAGCTGGAGGCTTGCGTGCATCCGAGGGACGGGAGCCAAAGATGAAGAGGGCGCAAAGGCAACAGTCGAGGCTGCGAAAGAGGAGTCAGTCGAGTCGTGAGGGTACGAGTGCTCGGGAAAGTCCTAGGGGTCGAGTGATGAGAGAAGTGTACTCAGGAAGGGAAACCCTAGGTGTGTGAGTGGGGCAGTCGACAGCCTGGGAGGCAGTCGACTGATAAAACCCACAGAATAATTTCGGGGCTGGACCAGTCGACTGGTAAAATGGCAGTCGACTGGTATCCCCGAAATATAGCCGTTGGCTAGCAATTAAGGCTAGACCAGTCGACTAGTAAATGGGCAGTCGACTGGTAGCGAGGGTTTCAACCCGAGTCCTATTTAAAGAGGACTTCGTGGTGGCTATGATTCTTGACGAAACTTGCTTGGGTAAAGTATGTTAGTAGTCTACTGTGATCATAGAGCGTTCAAGGTGTTGTGGTGAGGTTTCTCCACCCACAAGGAGCGACAGATCTAGCCGGAGGTTATCCGGGAGTTGATCCACCGAAGGATTCTTGGATTAGTCACTCGACCGGGGTGGATACCAAGTAAATCAAGGTGTTAGCAGTGTTTTATTTCTTATTTACTTTGCATATTATTGTTTCTGCTATGCTAACGACTTTGTAGAGATCCAAGATCCAAAAAAGTGCTATTCACCCCCCTCTAGCACACCATAGACGATCCATCAGTTGGTATCAGAGCGAGTACCGCTCTTGATCGGACTAACCGCCGAGGGAGCACTTGCTAGAGGATAAGGGCCATGGAAGACAAATTGGGTGACGATATCAACTCACCACCATCATACGAGCATGAAAATTTTGATTATTGGAGAGATAGAATGAAGATGTGGCTCGGGATGGATTGGGAGTGTAGAATGACGATTGAAGACCCATTTGACATCCCCAAGGACAAGCACGGCAAAAAGCTCCGCCCTAGATATTGGACAAGTGAACAACAAGAACAAGCTAGGGCCAATGAGAAGGTAATAAATATTTTGATTAATATGTTGCCTAACCACGTTTTGAGTGATGTAGGGAAATATTCAAATGCATGCGAATTGTGGAATAAGTTAGAAGAAATTCATAAGAACTCTACATCAACTCTAAGAGTGGAAGAGCATGATGAAATAAGTTCAAGGGTCCAAGAGGACCAAAATGAAGAACTGTCTATGTCATCAGGTGAGGAGTTAAGCGAAAGATCATCAACCTCCTCAAGAGAAGAAGAGAAAGAGGTCTCCACCTCAAGGATTGAGGGGGAGGAGAGACCGTCAACCATGCCAGAGCAAGAGGAGGCATCCACATCATCAAAAGTTGAAGAAGAAGCTCCAACCTCCACCAAAGCAAGAGCCAAGGACCATATCATATGCTTTGGGTGCAATAAAAAGGGGCACTACAAGGATAAGTGCCCGAAAGATAAAAATGAGGTAAAATCTACACTCATTTCAAGTTCTTTTAAATCTAACATGAGTTGTAGGAATGGAAGAGCCCAAGAAAAGAAAAAGAAGATTCGATGCTTCACATGTGGAGAGCTAGGACACTACCACACAAAGTGCCCTAGAAAAGGTGAACTAAAGAAAATGGAGCACTTGAGGAGATGGGAGAAAGAAGAAAGGAAGAAGAGAAGAAGCCCACATCAAGGAGGAACTCCAAAGGTAAGAAAGGTAACTCCTAACCTTAAGCCAAAATGTAATTCTAATTCAAGTTCATCCATGCATACTAGGATTAATGAAAATTGCTTAATGGTGCACAATTTTAGATTTAAATATAATGATAGGACTAGGGTTAACAAGATAGATCATAACCCTAGAAAAAGCATGCATCATGATCAACCTAGGACCTTTGTACCTAAGGAACAAGGCACTAAGCCCAAGAAGGGAAGGAATGTGCCTAGAAAGGAGGGTAGGTCTAGGAATGTCCAAAGTGGACATATGAATTCTAGGTTTAGGAACCTAGAAAGGGAAAATCAAGATTTAAGGGAAAAGCTTGATAGGTTAGAGAAAACCCTAGAGAGATTCACTATTGGATCTAAGGGTTTAGATATGGTGTTGGGTGGGTTAAACTGCACCAATGATAGATCGGGGTTGGGATACCGGTCTAAGAACTCCCATGCCAAGGGAAGAAATATGCAAGGGTAGCATATGACTATGGCAAGAAGGGAGAATCCAAAAATGGCAAGGGGATTCCATTTAAAGGGAAAAAGAAGGACTTAACCAAAGATGAGGTGTCTAAGGTTAAGAGTGTCAAGTTTATAGGCCAAGAGTCACCGGTGGAACACCGATGTGGCCTAGTGATGGTTGAGTCACCTAGGGAGGTGGTTAGGGCTAAGAGCTCAATGGGGAACTCTAGGATCCTTTGGGATGTATGGTAAATGGACCTTGGGAGGGGGTTCTCCTAGAGGTCTAGATGGACTATGGAGTGTGCCAAAAGAATTGGAGACGGACTTGAGTCTCAATTCTTGGGGTTTGGCACGGTGTTTTTGAGTTTCATGCATGAAAATATGGTATTGGGGTCATATTGCATGAAAATTAGTTTTTGGTGTATAATTTCCATGTAAATCAATGCTAGGAACGCATTGTGGGTTGACATGGGCAAAGACATCAAGAGAAAACCAAAACTAGGACTTTAGGGCAAGGTTTGATTAAAGTTTTTAGCTAATTTTGGGTTTTGTGTCATACTTGGGAATGGTGATAGATACATTTTGGAATGTATTTTTCCCAAGTAGATATGAGTACCACAAATCACTCCACAAAATTTGGGATTTTTTTAGAGATTTGTGGAATTTTTGGCGCATTTCTGAATTTCGTCAGAAATACTGAAATTTCAAACTTTCAGAGTATCAGTCGACTGTCATTTTGGCAGTCGACTGGTCAGGGCTGATTTTTGTATCAGCAGCTGGGTTGGTGTCCAAATAATGCAAAACAAGTGTATGGGGGGCTAGTACACATTGTTTATGGTCATTAGGGATTGAAAGAACCGATAATTGAGATATTGTTGGGTTCTTTTTGATGTTAGGCAAAGGGGGAGAATGTTTGGGTTTAAGTTGGGAAACCAAACATACCTTTGCTAGAAACCCTTGGTTTAGGGGAGCTAAGATTAAGGGGGAGCATGGTTGCTCCATTCTTGGCGTAAGGGGAACCTTGGAGAGGTTCTTAAAAAGCCTTTGTAAGTCCAATGTAGGGGGACCTTGGGAGAAGTTTTAAAAAGCCCGTTTCGGAAAAGTCCTAACTTGGAGAGTTAGGTGTGGGATGCCTTGGGATAGGATCCATTTTGCATTGCATATGCATTATTTTTGCTATCGACTACTATCTTGTTTCCCTAACTTAAACGTATTATCAAACATCAAAAAGGGGGAGATTGTTGAGGCAATCTGTGGTCCAGAGTGGACAAGTGTTTTGATGTTTGGGCAAAGGGTTTAAGTTAGGTTTACCCTTGTTATCTCATATGTGTATGTTGAGTGTGCAGGTTGTACAGGTTACACATATGAACTTGACTAGACGGCCTCGGTACGGTGAAGGATGGCATGGAGGCAAGCTGGAGGCTTGCGTGCGCATTCGAGAGACTTTGGACAGCAGGGACGATGAGCTAATGGGCACGGACTTCGAGGCATGCGTGAAGGATGGCATGGAGGCAAGCTGGAGGCTTGCGTGCATCCGAGGGACGGGAGCCAAAGATGAAGAGGGCGCAAAGGTAATAGTCGAGGCTGCGGAAGAGGAGTCAGTCGAGTCGTGAGGGTACGAGTGCTCGGGAAAGTCCTAGGGGTCGAGTGCTGAGAGAAGTGTACTCAGGAAGGGAAACCCTAGGTGTGTGAGTGGGGCAGTCGACTGACTGGGAGGCAGTCGACTGATAAAACCCACAGAATGATTTCGGGACTGGACCAGTCGACTGGTACAATGGCAGTTGACTGGTATCCCCGAAATATAGCCGTTGAGTTGGCCGTTGGCTAGCAATTAAGGCTAGACCAGTCGACTGGTAAATGGGCAGTCAACTGGTAGCGAGGGTTTCATCCCGAGTCCTATTTAAAGAGGACTTCATGGTGGCTGAGATTCTTGACGAAACTTGCTTGGGTAAAGTAAGTTAGTAGTCTACTGTGATCAGAGAGCGTTCAAGGTGTTGTGGTGAGGTTTCTCCACCCACAAGGAGCGACAGATCTAGCCGGAGGTTATCCGGGGGTTGATCCACCGAAGAATTCATGGATTAGTCACCCGACCGGGGTGGATACCAAGTAAATCAAGATGTTAGCAGTGTTTTATTTCTTATTTACTTTGCATATTATTATTTCTGCTGCGCTAACGATTTTGTAGAGATCCAAGATCCAAAAAAGTGTTATTCACCCCCCTCGTAGCACACCATAGACGATCCATCAAACACAACATAACTCAAGATAGGTCGTGGAATAGGCAGATCACCCCTCGAGCCCATAAAAAATATTAAGAAAATATGGAAAAAATTTAAATGTTTAAGTTTGGGTTGTGGGTTAGGCTGCCTAAACCCATGAGTTCATTGAATTTTTTTCTCTTTAGTTTCAAGTTTTGAAAAAAAAATTCCTTAACCCGTGGACCAACTCAAGCCCGTTGTGGGTTGATCCTGTGCGAGTCATGGGACTAGGTGGATTCCGATGCGAGTCGATGGACCAAGTGGGTCAACTCGCCTAAATTCATCTTTAAACAGATTAATAAAATTATAACTCAATCTGATTAAATTAGTTTATGAGGTGGGTCAATCTAACTGGCCAACCTAAATTAATGACCTTTGTTCTGGAAGAAATCGATGTGGATGACGAGTCAACAGAGTCCAACCCACCAGGATGATAATGACGAACAGAAGTAGATCACCCCCTATGAGATCAACACCAGTGTTAATGGAAACACGTCGGAGATTTTCCGGCGGAGCCCACTCCGACGCTCAAGTCAGAACTTAAGTCGCTTGCAGGAGGAAAATCAAGAAGGAGAATATGAGTTTAGAGAGCGTAACTCCTTTACCTGTGAATTGAAGTACCTTATATACCTCGGGGTTTGGTTGCACGTATCTCCACGTTCCCTACTTGTCGGTTACTTGATAACTCTTACATAATGACTCCAACGATTATTAAGGCTTTAATTGTCACATATAAAGGACAATAATTATCCGACAGCTTTCCTGAACAAGAAAGAGGGACGGTTATTGGAATCGGGCTATCGGGTGTATGAATTTTCGGGCTCCGCTCTCCCGAGAGGGTCTCGAGGAATCTCCTTCCCCGGGAGCCTGTCTTCTCGGGGAGGTCTTAGGGATCTGCCTTCCCAAGGTGGTCTCGAGAGTCTCCTCCCCTGGAAGGGCCTCGGGCGCTTGTCTTCCTGGGGAGGTCTCGGGCGCATAAGGTCCGACCTGGCCTCGGGAGTCTGAGATAGACATTCGGACTTAGTGGACCCAGACACATAGCTTCCTCATTCCACGTGTCAACCCCGAGATGCTCAACCCTATCACAAGTCCCTCCCTTCATGTCTAATCAAAGGAAGTGTGACCGACTGATTAGGCCAGTGGTGCAATGAAAGGAATCTATGCACTTGTGGGTCCATATATCAATTACTTCTTCATTGGCGGCTTGTCTGGTCCGAGGAATTGAAACATTTGCCCCCTGACCCGAGGCAATCCTTGGGAATTAGTGCAAAAGGCTTCTCCGAATTCCAAGATGCAGCAATGATAGTTGTCTATCATCCATTAAAAGCACATGAGATCTCTTAATGGTGACAAAACACCTCCGCGAATGCGGCCTTGCCATGTATTCAGGCTTCATTTTTTCGTGATCTCGTGTTGATACGCCCCGCAGGGCTATCCTCTCCTCTATAAAGGGAGGGGGGGGGGGGGGCGAAAGTGCATGTTTGCCTTCCGGCATCAACGCATAGCAAAGTCTATGCTCTTCATTTGCTCTCGTCTTCTTTTCCTAAGAATCCTTCTCTGTGCGTAAGTCTTCTCTTCATCTTCCCCCTCTTCCTTATAAGTCATGGGTACGGATGATCAGAAAGATCAAAGTAGGAAGGAGACACCGGAGAAGGAATACCAACTGGAGTGGTATGAGTCTATTTCTTCTAGGGTTAAACCAGAAACCCTTCGTGTTGCCTGCGAGGCCTACAGTATCCCAACAGAGATGGAGGTGAAAATTCCTAGGTTGGATCAATCACCTGTAGAGCCTCCCTTATAGTTCTTTACTTTTTTTCCAAGAGCAGGTAGAATTAGGTCTTCGTTTTCCTCTGCCCCTTTTTTCATGAGTATCTCCTCATATTTTGACATTCCCCTCCATTAGATGGCCCCCAACACCATCGCCCAGATGGGCGGGGTGTTTATCATTTTCAAACTCTTCGACATCTCTGTAACCCCATGCTTCTTTCATTTTTTCTTTCTTCCTACCTTGGCGTCCAGGGGGCCTTCAGTTTCACGGCCTGCTCTAGCCATAGGTTCCTAGGAGGTTTTCCTTCCTCTCACAAGGGATGCAAGGAACGCTTCTTCTTCATTCGACTACTCCAACGTCCCTTCAGCCCCATTCGCTAGAGGGAAAGCCTACCAACCCCTCCGGAGCTTGGGGACTTCTAGCAGGATCCAGGCTACTAGCGAGCTAGGAGCCTCCTGTCAGGCATGGAGTTTAGTGGCCTTGGTCTAATGCATAGTGATGAACTCATGTACCGAGTGGGCCTCAACCCTAAAGTCACCAGCATAAGCCCCAACCTCGGTAAGTTTATCTTTTTATAAATGTCTGTTAATTCTTGTTAGAACTTGGATGGCTAGAGAGGGGGGGGGTGAATGTAGCCAGACACCGAAACTTTAGCACTTTGAAAATTTCTGTACTTAAACGTTTAGTAGCACAACGGAAGCAAACAAAAACAGAGTATGCAGAATTTAAACCCTAAGCTAAGAACAAACACAAGAACACTAACAAGAGGATTTACAAGGTCCGGGGATAACTTGCCCCTACTCCTTGGCATGCCCGTAAGGTGGGCGATCCCTTGATCGTCGGTAGATCAAACCCCGGAAAATCTGGATAGTAAGCAACCTCCTTCTCGGTGGAGTAACCTCTCCACAGCGTTTCGAAATGAAATAAGTATAAAGCACAGGAAACAAAAGAAGGATCTTACTTAGTACTTAGGACCACAAGAACACTTGCAGACTTCTCCCGAGCTCTACTGAACGCAGATCTCATGCAAGAACTCCCTTCTTCGTGTCTTCTCGTTGATGGACTCGCCAAGCCTCTTGATTCTCTTCCAAGTGCTCAAGTAACAGATGGTTACCTCAAGGATCATAGTCGCTTGCTCAAGAGATGATGGAAGTAATCGCACGAGCAGAAACAAGAGTTGTCGTAAGAATAGAAAACTGATCAAGTGTATGCAGTGTTCCCTCCACTGATCGCCAGGTCACAGCACCTCACTGCAGCCTCCAGCTGCTCTCCTGCAACAGCCAGCTACCACTGAGCTCTCCTGGACTCTCTGATCTTCCCTCAGACCAGTCCCAGTCAGCAGCTCCAGCCAGCGCCAGCGTCCGTTGCAACATGAGATGGCAAATGGACAAACCTGCTCCAAGGAAAGACCTCCATTGACCCTCCTTGAGTGTTTGAATCCATCCCTATCACTTGCACACATAATCAGAGCATTAACACAGCAAATCAGTAGTGAATTAAGTATCAGAGATTAAGCGAAGAGAAATCAGATGTGTTCAGACGCGATCAGAGCGTCTGACAGTGCATTGTGAATTAAAGTGATCGGTCACCGGACTGATCCAGGGCTCATGGATCGGTCACCGCTTTGCTGGGACTCACAGCTTTCGTGGCAACACGAGCCTGATCACTCTCTAGACCGATTAGGCTGTGACCTGATCGGTCACCAGACCGATCAGGAAGCTCCCTGACCGATCAGGCTGGAGCCTGATCGGTTATAAGACGGAGTCTGCGACACTTGATCGTTCACCAGAATGGTCTGCACAGTGTTCCAGATCGGTAACTAGACAGATCAGGAGTAGATAAGTACGGTTCCCAAAACCTACTGGATGCTCCCTGATCGGTCACCGGACCGATCAGGAGCAGAGCAGCAGGGGAACTCAACTCACTGTGTGCTCCCTGATCGGTCACCAGACCGATCAGGAGCCGAGCAGTAGGTTCCACCCTCACTGTATGCTCCCTGATTGGTCACCAGACCGATCAGTCATCGCTGCATCGGTCACTAGACCGATCCACGAGGGAACACCGTGCCAACGTCCCTGGTCAGTCACCAGACCGATCCAGGCAAGGTCAAATCTCCTCAAAGTCACGAGAACAAGCCTCCGACCCATCTCTGACTCGTGCCATGCCCAGCTTCACCACTGGGACATCAACCTAGCCCTCCAAGCTAGGACCTGGCTTCACTCACCAGGGTTTCAGTCACTCGGCTTCACTCACCGGGACCCAGCTTCACTCACCGGGATTTCATCCAACCTAGCCCTCCAGGCTAGGACCTGACCCTCCAAGCCAGGATTTCATCAACCTAGCCCTCCAAGCTAGGACCTGACCCTCCAAGTCAGGACTTTTCACACCTAACCCTCCAGGTTAGGACTTTTCAACACCTAACCCTCCAAGCTAGGACGTTTCACACCTAACCCTCCAGGTTAGTACTTTTCGACACCTAGCCCTCCAAGCTAGGACTTTTCACACCTAACCCTCCAGGTTAGGACTTTTCCTCACCTAGTCCTCCAGGCTAGGACTTTTCCACACCTAACCCTCTAGGTTAGGATTTTCCCACAAGGTATGCCTAGTCCACGACCAGGACTTATTCCCAATCATCTTATCATCCTAAAGTAAAATCGGTGTCAACACCAAAACAACAATCAAGGTCAGACTGCATCAACAATCTCCCCTTTTTGTTGTTTGACAACCCGATTTTAAGTTTAGGGATTTGAATCCAATAGTCTCAAATCAGAATTGTAAGAGAATCAGGATCCTCCCGCCACAACCATTAAACTCATAATTGTCGTAAACATAACCAACCTCACTCTCCCCCTTTGTCAAACACCGAAAAGGGTGTAGTCGGGTTGTTAAGTTTAACTATACTCCCCCTCAACCCTAGGGGTATCCCAAAACACCAAACATTTGATTTATTTTGATAAACATATGAAACACATATGATAGATATAAAGCACGACAACACAATCATATGTATCATATGAACATGGCGTCATAAGCATTGTCATAGCAACGCATAATGAGGCATACATAATGTTAGCAATTTTACGAACAATCATATAAGCCAACAATAAGCAAATTATAGTAAGTCAAATATGGAAAGCAGGCATAATACCAAATGCATCACATCGCATCAAAGTCAAGGTAAAGACAGTACAAAAACCATCAAAGTTAAGTCATAGGCATCTAGCCATAGAGTCATACAATCCAGGCAGTCAAATAGTCACGGGTAGAAGCAGAATACATCAACCATTGGCCGGGGGGGTCATCATGCATAAGGTCATCCATCGTGGCATCATCAAGAACAAAAGACCCCGGTGCAGCACTACCAGAGGGCGCCTCCCTAGGAAACGTGTGCTGGCGCCACTCGTCATACCATGTCTGCTGCAGAGAACGGACCCCCGAGACATCGGACTCCACCGCGGTCAGTCTGCTATCGAAGGATCGGAACTCCGAGCGGGCCTCCTCGCGATAGAGCTCTCACAAATGAATATCGTACTAGATGGTCCGATCATGCTCTCAAATCTGCCAGCGCAGGTCTGGCTCTGGCTCTGGCTCTAGCTCATAGTCATAGTCAGCAGCAGCAGCGGGAGCCTCATGATGTGCAGCAGCATCTGCTGGTGCCTGAAAGTGTACGACTCCCCCAGGTAGCTCGCCAAGACCCCTCCCGTCCTTCCAAACCAGAGCCCGATCGTGATCCGGATGATGATGCCAGACTTGGCAAACGCNATGTGTTCTTGATGAAACACAAATCTGAAGCTTTTGATAAATTCAAAGAATTCAGAAATGAAGTAGAGAAACACTTGGCAAAAGTATTAAAATACTTCGATCCGATCGGGTGGAGAATACTTAAGTCAAGAGTTTCAAGATTATCTTAGGGACAATGGGATATTATCCCAATGGACTCCGCCGTATACACCACAGCATAATGGTGTATCTGAGAGGCACAACCGAACCTTGATGGACATGGTTAGGTCGATGATGAATCATGCAACTCTTCAAAAATCCTTTTGGGGCTATGCACTTAAGACAGCTGTTTACTTGCTAAACAGAGTCCCAACCAAGGTAGTCTCTACTACTCCATATGAGATTTGGAATAGTAAGAAACCTCACTTAACTCACCTTAAGATATGGGGTTGTCCTGCTTATGTGAAGCGGATTGCGTCAGACAATTTGGATGCTAAGTCTGATAAATGTCTATTTATTGGATACCCTAAGGAAACGAAGGGTTACCAATTCTATCATCCCTTGGAACAAAAGGTGTTTGTTTCAAGGCATGCTGTATTTCTAGAAAAAGAATTTCTTTTACAAGAAAACAGTGGGAGTGACATTGAACTTGATGAAGTTCAAGAAACTCCAATAGACATTACAGAGACACCTAGTCTAGACCCACAACCGAGAACTCATAGTGATGAGCTATCAGTTGAACCTAAAACTACACCACCTCTTCGTAGGTCTGATAGGACACGCAACATTCCAGAGAGATACGGATTTCTCGTAAGTGAATCGAACGACGTGTTGCTCATTGGTGATGACGAACCTATCAGTTATGAAGATGTTCTGAAAAGTTCAGAAAGGGACAAATGGCTTGAGGCCATGAAGTCGGAAATGGATTCCATGTACGAAAATCAAGTATGGGACTTGGTTAACCCACCTGAAGGGATCAAACCCATAGGGTGCAAGTGGGTTTTCAAGAAGAAAACCGACATGGAAGGTAATGTTGTTACCTTTAAGGCTAGATTAGTGGCAAAAGGATATCGTCAGAAACAAGGAATTGATTATGACGAAACCTATTCGCCAGTAGCTATGCTTAAATCCATTCGGATGCTCCTAGCCATAGCAGCTCATTATGATTATGAGATATGGCAAATGGATGTGAAAACAGCTTTCCTTAATGGAAACCTGCTTGAGGATGTATACATGATACAACCTGAAGGTTTCACATCGGTTGATAAAACCAAAGTATGCAAGCTTCGACGATCCATATATGGACTGAAGCAAGCATCTAGGAGCTGGAACATCCGTTTTGATGAGACAATCAAAGAGTTTGATTTCTCACAAAATCCTGACGAACCTTGTGTGTACAAGAAGGTTAGTGGGAGTGCAGTCGTATTCCTAGTATTATATGTCGATGACATATTGCTTATAGGAAACGATATATCAGTTTACAGACAGTTAAAATTTGGTTGTCCAAAACTTTCTCCATGAAAGACCTGGGAGAAGCACCTATATCCTTGGGATTAGAATCTATAGAGATAGATCAAAACGGTTGCTTGGTCTTTCGCAGTCTACATATATAGACCGAGTGCTAAAAAGGTTTAGCATGTCGGAATCCAAGAAAGCTTACCTTCCCATCAGGCATGGATCAACCTTTCGAAGTCTATGTGTCCGCGCATAGAAGACGAGAGGATTTGCATGAATAAGATTCCTATGCATCCGCAATAGGATCTATCATGTATGCTATGTTATGTACAAGGCCCGATGTATCATATGTTTTGAGTGTCACAAGCAGATACCAGTCGGATCCAGGAATGGATCATTGGGCGGCTGTCAAGACAATCCTTAAGTACTTAAGAAGAACTAAGGACGTGTTCCTAATATATGGAGAAAGAGATATGGTAATACGTGGGTATACAGATGCCAGTTTCCAGACAGATAAGGATGACTCCAAATCACAGTCTGGATACGTATTTACTTTGAATGGAGGCGCAGTAAGTTGGAAAAGTTCCAAACAAGACAACGTAGCGGATTCTACCACGGAAGTGGAGTATATCGCAGCTTCGGAAGCAGCAAAGGAAGCAGTTTGGATCAAGAAGTTTGTCTCAGAACTTGAAGTGGTTCCAACCATTGATGAAGCAGTGCCGGTTTACTGCGACAACAATGGAGCTATTGCACAAGCAAAGGAACCAAGGTCTCATCAGCGATCCAAACACGTGCTTCGCCGCTATCATCTGATCAGAGAGATTATAAGTAGGAATGACATACAAATTGAGAAAATTCCCACTGAAAGGAAATTAGCGGATCCTTTAACTAAGGTCTTGCCTCAGAGCAAGTTTGAGGGTCATGTTAGAGCCTGTGGTATTGGATACCGTAGCGATTGGCATTAGGCCAAGTGGGAGTTTGTTAGTGATATGAGAGAAGTGTCCTAAGGCAATCGCCTTATGATTGTAAACATTTATTTTAATAAATGATAATTCACTATTTGAGTATACATGTTTGTGTATTTGATTGGGATCTTAAACTCATCTACTGAATGTCCGCAATACAATTCATAGCATAAGAGAATTTGTGATGGGATCACAACTAGTGATTATCTCTAAATGTGCAATTGTGAAGTATTGAAAATATCCCTAGTCGATGAATTGATAAATACGGACACTATCAATTCTGTTGAGACTAGCATGGGTTATTCTCTAATCAGCTGATTCTCACTGGCTGGTGACATTGGGATGTCCGGAGATAAACATGGATGCTAGTTAAGGGAACTAGTTCATTGGAGTGACTAGCTGTAAGACTTCATATGGGAACTACATATAGATATGTCAATGAAGATCTTACTGTGGCTTAAGTGCGATGTTCCTTTGACTTGCGGTGTTCAAGTCATCTTGGTCATGGAGACTTATACTTTGACATCTTAAGCAAGCATCTCCAAGGAGGTGTGGACCCAGGATGATCGGGTATAAGCCGAAGTGCTCGAAGATGTTTGAACAGCCTACAAAGGATTCACCACTCCTTGCGAGGAGATGTATACCCAGGCCTATCGTCGGATTGTTACTCAAAGCCTCTGGCCAGAGCATATCATGTTAAGAGTGCGAGTCTCTTAAATACATGAGAGTAATTAGAAATCCAAAGGACGAGAAAGACACTACTTGGGCTAGGTGTGACGTAGTCAGCCTAGTGGGGACTGACACCATTGACCGTGTCCTGAACCAAGTGGGTATAAGGTGGTGAAGGGAATGGGGCACGATTCATTAGTGTTGCTGAAGGGTTTCAGAATAATTTCTTCTGAGGTCAAACCGTTGATCTTTCGATTAATTGGGGATCATGATGTACTACTAGGTGCCACTCATGATCGTTCTATAATTAGTTAAATTATAGACGGCCAACATAAATCGAAAGCCTATTTAGTCACACGCACTATGAGTAATCCGAGGGATTTAAAATGAGTTGAAAATTAGATTTTCCGATCAAGAGAAATAAGTCGAATCTGAGTTAGTCAGAGGCGCAATGGAAGCTAAAAATGGCTAAGTCTTTTGAAGGCTTTTTGGGCGAATTAAATGAGTTTAATTCGCGGCGGTTCGGGTTGGTTTGGCCGGCCAAAGAGGGTGTCAAAACCCCCTTTGGTGGCCGGCCAAATAAGAGGAGAAAACCAATTAATTTTGGTTTAATTAATAAAATAAATCTAGTGCTATTTATTTTATAAATTATGGATGAATAAATTTGTATAAAGAAATTTATATAAATAAAATTTATAGAAATTTATTCTTTTATGGAAGATTAAAATAATCCATGAATTGGTTTATTTTAATTTTATAAAATCAATTATGAATTGATTTTTCTATAATAAGAAAGTTTATAAATTTCTTATAAAAATTTATTCCATAATTTAAAGAGAAGAAGAATTAGTTTTATTATAAATTAGTTTATAATAAAGACTCGGTTTAAACGGAATAATTAATAAGAAAATTTCACTACAAGAAAATTGTCATATACCTACAGTAAGTTTTAGCTACACATATACAAACTGTGGGTATAGATAACATATAGCCACAGATATATGAAATTGTCACTATAATTTATAAGGACAGATATCAATGCTGTGGGTATTGAATATCTATACCTACACTTATATTTTGCTGTCACTATAATTTTTTTTACTGTGGGTATAAGTAGCGTATACCTACACTTATAATTTACTGTCACTATAAGTTATAGGGACAGATATCAATGCTGTGGGTATTGGATATCTATACCTACACTTATATTTGCTATCACTATAATTTTTTTTACTATGGGTATAAGTAGCGTATACCTACACTTATAATTTACTGTCACTATAAGTTATAGGGACAGATATCAATGCTGTGGGTATTGGATATATATACCTACACTTATATTTTGCTATCACTATAATTTTTTTGTATTGTGGGTATAAGTAGCGCTAGCGTATAATTACATTTATAATTTACTGTCACTATAACTTTTTTTTCTATAGATATAAATAATATATATACTCACACTCATAATATACCGTCACTATAACCTTTATATGCGCCATATGTGTGATTTGGTTCGGAGGGTTTGTCCCCAACACCGGCGCCACCATCTACGGCGGTAGGGGAGGGGTTGAGGGTGTAGTCTTGGGTGCTCTCGCAACCATTGATGATCTTCAAGCTATGAATCGAGGTGACAATATTGTGCTAGTATATACATTTTCTTTTGTTGTTCCAATCCCTTTTTATTTTTGGAAAAATTTCATCAGAATTGAAAACTTCAAAAGGTTAGAAATATCTATCCCTTATCATAAATTATTTATTATGATAAACTTTATCAAAAGAATTATTTAAAAAATTAAAATATCATATTAAACTATTTATTAAGCCAAAACATTAGAAATATCTTTATATTGTTTAACATCTTAATATGTGCACTACAAGAAAATAGGGCTTCTGAAACGAATTTTTAAATCGAAAATAAAATTTATTTTAAATTTTAGTAAATTATAAATAGATTTGCTATAGAATTTCTAATATGTTTCATTCAAAGAAAATAATATGCGCAAAAAAAATTAAAAGAGGATTTAAAATCAATTAAAAATGGAATGTATAAATAAATTTTTTTAAACCAAACTAAATACGGAATAGCAACTAAATTTGATACGAAATTTTATCTGTTTATAAATCGCTTTCAAATATTTTAAATAGAAAAATAATCCATTTTTAATTTATATAATTCAAAAAAAATTATTAAGTAAATATAAATATATTTTGTTTTACTTTAATAAAACCCTAGCTAATCCCCTCACTACAAGAAAAAATGATTTTCCTGATACTTTTTTAATGACATTTGTTAAAAAGTGTCCTTGAGTTATACATATGATGATATTGATTAAAAATTTAAAAGTTAATAAAATAAAATTTTGATTAGATATATTATTATGACATTTTTAATTGATGTCACAATATATTCTGTAAAATACGGTTCAAAAAATAAAAAAATTATAATTTATAAAATAAAAAATATATATGTAGGTATATATATAAATATTTATATAATTATTATACATAGCAGTTAAAAATTGAAAATAATCGAATGGAAAATTTTGTAATAATTTTCTGAAATTATTGAAAAGGTTCGAGGGAATAATTAAGAAAAGTTCAATTTTCAAAATTAATATATATAAATAAATAAATAAATCTTTTCCTTTATAAATTCCTTTATTCCCCTTTTTTGCCTTTGCTGTGCCCTAGCTTCTCCGCCCGAACCCCACCCTCGCCGACCCCTCTCCCTTACTCCTCTCCCTCTCGCCCGACGTCGCCAACCTCTCCCCAGCCGATCGCCACCCATCCTCACCAGAGTTGAGCCAGCCTCTCCTCTTCGCATCGCCGCAACCCATCATCGCGCAACCTCTCTATTTCTCCCCAACACCGAACGCTCGCATATGTTCCTCATCCTCGCGCGACAATCACTGCCGCCACGGCAGTTCCTCTTAGTGGGCTCCTCCCTCGATCCAAGCTGACGCGAGCCGACGCCGCAAGCCTAAAAATCATGATTTTTCTTCCTCCTTGCGGTTGTGATTGGGATGGGCTCAGATCTGAATTGTGGAATCATTTCCGGCAAAATTTCAAGTATGAAGGTCAGGAGCTCTTGCTGTTTGAAGGCCAGCTCTATCAGACCATTGATGTGTCGCAAGAGGAAAAAAAAGGGTATCACTATTCTGTGGCTTCAATACTTAATCGGTTCATAGGCTTTTGGGTTTGATTGAATTAAATCTTGTTAGTTTCAGATAATGGAGGGAATTCATGATTTATGTGATATTAAGTTGGGAATAAAGATATTGATGGTTGATTTGATTCATGCAGTTTAGATGGATTAGAAATGTTGATTCATGATCTATTGCTGTGGATTTGTTGATACATGGATTAATATTTGGGTAAAGAAATCGATTGAGATTCTTGAAGATTGACTATGCATGATGGATTTGTTCAGAGTTACGTGATGGATTAAACTGGGGACTAATCGACCTAGTCATGAATTAGGTAAATTAATGATCGAAATAATTAGGAGTTAACTTGGGATCGAAGCAGTTAGGGGTTCATTTTAGTTGATTTTGGGACTTGATTTAGCTATTGGTTGCAATGTAATTAATTGGCTAAATTATATATGTTAATACAGGACCTTGATTCGGGATAAGCTTCTTGATGCAGGATTTTTTTCGACACTACATCGAAGGTGAGTACTTCTTGCTTGTGTCTATAGTTCTGTTTATCTTTAAATATATGGGTGTTTTATTATCCTTTTGTAATTGACTGTCAACAGTTGGGTGATAATCCTACTATCGTAGATTTTATTTTGTTTATTTATGAGTTTTTATATATATGTTTTTAGTTATTTTCTTTATCCAATAGTATTTATCTTCTGATTTCTGATTGCTAGTGTTTGATTTTATCAAATTATAATCACATACTAACTTATAGGTTTTGCTTGGTCTTAGGCAGCAACACTGGTAATCAGGGAAACAGTTGAACCATTACTGGATGATTATCGTCCTGCAGGAATAACTTCGCTTAAATTCAGTAAGCTGTCTCTTGGGACTGTACCGCCTAAAATTGAAGGTTTGTTTAGGTTTTAGTTCTAAACATCTATATTTTGAATAAACTTATATATGCTTCCATTGTATAGGAAGTCTAGCTATATTTCTAATAATTTTTTATATTAGCTTCCTTAATTGTTTCTATTGTCCTGTTGTTTAAAATATAACTCTTAACTCTTATCAAAATGTTTATTTCTCATTGACAGATTTTGAATTAATTTTACCATCTAGGAATTTTGTTTTCACAGTGAATTAATAATTAGTTATGCCAAAACGGGAGTTTATGAATTTTACTTTTTTAATTCTTTCCATTAAGCTTCATAGCTTAGTTTATTTGTTCACAGTGAATTGAAGTTTTTTCCTATGTGAGTCTATTCTGATTGATTCCAGTCTGAATGGGACTATTTTCTTTTTGATTCTTTTCATCATCTTGAGTATTCTGACTTTTGATTCAGGAGGAGACTTCAAACAACATAATCCATTGAAATTAGCTATGCAGCTTAGTTAAGTTGTACATTGTAGTTGATACATCTATTTTTTTCAAAGGTATCCGAGTTCAAAGTCTCAAGAAAAGTCAAATTACAATGGATATAGATCTCCGGTGGGGTGACCACTTAAGCATAATTCTTGCAGTTGAAGCACTTGTTGCTTCACTTCTTTTTCAGGTTTGGTAGTTGATCATAATTTTCTAAGAATTTCTGTCGCCCTTGATTATATTTATGCCTTATGAGATTTTATGTGCTTCTTCACTTTGTTGGTTGTAGTTAAAAGATCTCCAGGTCTTTACTGTCATTTGTGTTATATTTCAACTTTCCGAAGAGATACCCTACATTTCTGTTGTCGTTGTTGCACTTCTTGCTGAGGTATGCTACTATTTATTGCACAATTATGTTATATTTTTTTTGCTATAGTTTACTATCATTATCTGAAACAATCTTTGTTATTATTCTAGACGACTATCACATATGCTTTCATGTTTGGTCTAATTTCTTTGGTAAACTTCAACAAATTCCTGGCAACAACTATTTAGTTATTACTTGTACAGATGATGAGTTATTACTGGTTTAGATGATGATACATGGCAGGGAAGTTCAAAGCACTGCCATATAGCTTCCCAATTTTGTGCATAATCACTAGTAACATTGTTAGCGTAGATTTGTACAATGGAAAATTTTGTGAGATTCTTGTGTCAAGGTAGATTGCTGGCAGTGTGGAAAAAAGCTATCCAAGTTGTGAAATGTGGTTTAACTTCATATTTCTCCAGCAACCAAGTTCTAGCTTTTAGGTCATGAAGTATTTATGCAATATTACTACTCATATATAAAATGTGATTTTAACTTCATATATAATTATTTCCCAGTGTAACACAAGTATGCAATATTACTACTCATCACTAGCACCTTGTTATTGTGAAAGCATATTTATTGGTACTAACTTTGTGGCATATACTATTTTATGCCATCTTTTTTCCATTAGAAGATCAGATAATATTTTTTAGTGTGAAGATCTCACTTATCTCAACATTGCTATTAATGGAAGTATTTTAGATGCCCCTTGATATTAAGACACTGTCTTTCATAATGTTTCAAAATTATAAAAAGATTCCAATCAAATGATCTGAGATATATACAGGTCATGATACTACATAAAAGTACATGGTTATGCAATTTCATATTTTCACTAGCTCTTCTAGTTCTTCCTTGTGTAGCTTAGTGTATCATGATAATGCTGCTAAATGTTCATAATCAGAATTATTTAAATAGTGAAATTTAGGTACTCAGATTTCATCTTTTCAGGTACTATTCAATGATACTATATTTCACAGTATACATTATGGTCGGTTGTCTGCAACAGAGGAGGAGGTTGGTTCTTGCTGACTACCAAAGTAACTACCATCAAAGTGGAAATACTAGAGATTCATCCCTTGTTCTTTCAAGTTTATGATGCTGCTCAGCGTGCCGCAATTCACGAGACAATCTTGAATTTTCCTGAGAAGTTTTAAACCTGTGGAGTTTTTTTAATGATAGTTTTTTTGCGCTATATTGTTATTGTGAAAATCTATTTATTGACACTAACTTTGTTATTGTAATAATTTTAGAACTTGTTTTATTTTTAATATTATTGAAGTCTTTTTCTTAATATAATTGTTATTCTTATATATATATAAATTTAAATATATAAATTAAATTTTAAATTTTAATTTTTTGTACCCATAATAAAAAATCATTATATGCTATACCCATAGAAAATTTAAATTTAACTAAAGTGTGACTATAATTTATACCCACAAAATTAAAAATCATATCGCTATAAGCTATACCCACGGAAAAAAGACTTTTGCACTAAAGGATATAGTGATAGAATTATTTCCGTGGGTAATTACTTGGTGATTATTTATGACGATTTTTAGTTCTGTCACTAAAACCTCTAGTGACACAATGAAATCCGTAGGTATAAGTTGAAGTATTTTTTGACGGTAATGAGTACCGTCACTATATGTTATACTGACGGCAAAAAAATCGTCGGTAAAGATATAGTAAAAATGACGGACCTGAGCGCCCGTGGGTATAGGCTTTTGAGGTCTATACCCACGATTTTCATGCTTTTACCTATGATTTTTTACTGTGGGTATATGGCAATTTTCTTGTAGTGTCTGTATGATATCGTCACTCCAAATCTAGCTTTGATATCTGAAATAATCATACTTGGTTTGTATTGTTCATTATGAAGAAATTGCTCTTCAACAAAAGAAGCAACAAATGATGAAGAGCATGCATGATGATCAGCACTTTCCCTAACACTTCGACATTGGTGTTCCTTTATATATTTTGTAACAGTGAACTCTACTTCCCCCCTTCCTACTACTCTCCATGTACATGGTTGGTTAAAACACACTGCTTTAACTCTGTTTTTCCGGGTGTCAACTGGGTTATATCTCATATGCTTAACCATCGCATGTTTAACAAGTGCATTCTTGAATTCTTCTCTAGATGGAAATATCTGCCCCACAAAAAATTCATGCTCATCTCTTGCCTCTAGCTCTCGAATTGGCCCAACAAGCAATCGAGAATTCAAAATATATGGATCTTCAGCTAATGGAAACTCCTCCTCTAGGTCACTGTACTGATCTGGGGGGAATTCATATTGCTCAATCTGCATATCATCAGCTTGGAATTCTAGTACACTTGTATTGGGTACAAATTCTTCTACATTCCGGATTTCAATTTCTTCCTCCCCACTCCAGGTTGGCTGAAAGATTTCAACTACTCTTGTAGAAGAATTCAAACCCTCATCTTCTAAATTATTTGCTTCTTCATTTAGATCAATTGTCAAATTCCTTGTAATGCTATTATCACCATACTGGGAAGATAATGGAATATTATTACTAGTTATTTCTAATCCTTTCCCCGTAGCCACATTATCATCAAGAGTATTCCATATCTCAGAGAGAATTTCGTCAACAACATTATCATCCCTGAAAAAAATTACAATTAACTTTATCAAACTTTGAAATTGATAATAAAGGCCCTAGGAGCCCCTGAGGGCCTGAAATCATTTGATTCAGGCCCAGGGATTTGATTTCAGGCCCTACCAGGGCCTGAAATCATTTTATTTCAGGCCCAGGTCGGGCCTGAAATAAAATTATTTCAGGCCCAGGTCGGGCCTGAAATCATTTCCTTTCAGGCCCACTCCGGGCCTGAATCATTACATTTCAGGCCCAGGGAGGGCCTGAAATCATTTGATTTCAGCCCCTCCCTGGACTTGAAATAAAATAAATTCAGGCCAGGTCCTGGGAGGGCCTGAATTTCTTTTATTTCAGTCCCTCCGAGGGCCTGAAACAAAATTTTTCAGCCTCTCCTATTGCCTGAAATCTAATGACATCATGCACTCTCAGGGCCTGATATCATGTAATGCATATCACCCTAAGCCTCCTCCAAAATAAAAATAGTACAAAGAGTTTAACTTGATTAAAACTATATCTGATATCATATCAAAGATGACAATCATACGTACATTCCTATTTCTCTTAGTTACCAATCTGTTGCTTCCTTTTTCTCCTTCGACAACCTATTTTGTTGCTTCCTTTTTCTCCTTCGACAACCTATTTTCCTCAGGTGCTTTGGTGATGAATCGAGTTGTGCAAGGAAGCAATATATACGTACATTCGTGATCATTCGACTTGTGCAAATCATTTCACATATATATATTGGCTGAGAAAAATTCGACTGCTACCCATCCGAACCACAAATTAATATTTTATTGATAAAGTGGTTCGGTTGTCTCGAAACTGTGTTTGATAAAGTCATTCTTTGGCGGGAGGGGTATAAAAGTAATTTCACTATATAGGATGCGCCCTTTGGTATAATAGAAACCATGATATTTCTTTCGGTAATTATGAATAATTGGATACGCCCTTTGGTAAAATTTTTAATTAAAATCGAGATCAAATTTTAAAATAATTGCCATGTTCTCTGCAGGCCACAGTATGGTCCGATGAGGAAGCAGTGGCAGCAGCAGCAGAGCACTTCTTTTTGCCGCCTGACAGCAGATTTCACTCTGTCCACTCATCAATGAAAGCTCCAGTGCAACTTACCACGCCCACGACCAAGTGGCCACTGCCGCTGACCACGTTCATCTCCTTTCCTCGTCGCCATCGATGACCAACCAACCAACCAACCACGCCATAGGCTAGCTGGCCGGGCTGGCCAATGCCCCTGCACAAAACCCTTAAACAACAGCCTTGGAGCAAGATAACAAGCAATCACCTCGTCGCGTAGCTACCCTACCTTTTATGCTTGCCCTCTTTGAGCCCCTACAATGATCGACCCCGTATCGAGCTAGCTAGAGGATCACACAGTGCCCTCCACGATATCATATCACTGCTCAATGTGTCTTCCAAGTTGAGATCAGGAATAGTTTAATTTGCCAAAAAACAGATGATAGTTTAGTGCGCAAGATCGAGGTGAGCTGAAAGACAGTATATGTATGCCTGCCAAGGAAGTCCACAAAGATGACAGTGACGATCTGATCAGTTTATAGTGGTGAGGCCGTAAGATTAACACGTGTAATTAATCTTAGAAATAAGGTTCAAAAGGAAAAGAGGGAGTGATCGTAGGTTGTAACTAGCAGGAAGAATATTTTAGTAGCATGAGCTAGAAAGTTCTGGTGGGGTGCAACATGAGTAGGGCTTGATGAGGATCCCATAAAGCCACCAGCCTTCCAGAATCTAGCAAATCCGAAACATGCAAGATAACGCAGAGGAGAAGAAAAGCACAGTGAGAATTAAGAGAAAAATGAAGCATCTTTTTTTTCCGCGTAATGCCAGTCGCTAGAAGCCAAGCGAAGGTGGCTATAAGTTGGAGAGCCGTGACGCAGTGGCTGATGCAGCGAAGAGCAGGCGATCGATGGCGAAGGAGACGGAGGAGATGAGGAAGGGGCCATGGAGCAAGGAGGAAGACCTGCGGCTCGCGTGCTTCGTGGCCATGTTCGGCGAGCGTCGGTGGGATTTCATAGCTCGAGTCTCAGGTCGGATCGATCGGAACGAACGAGCATGGCTTAATTTTGCAGAGTTCTGCACTGCACTGATCTTGTTCTTGAAAAAAGCTGCTGCAGGTCTCAATCGAACTGGAAAGAGCTGCAGGATGAGATGGCTCAACTACCTCCACCCCAGCCTCAAACGCGGCCGCATGACGCCGCAAGAGGAGGGCCTCATCCTCGAGCTCCATTCTCGCTGGGGCAACAGGTTTCTTCTTCTTCTTCTTCTGCTTGCTACCGAGCTCGTGGGATCGCTTCGACGTGGACTGACGACTCTCTGACTGTTTTCAGGTGGTCGCGGATCGCACGCAGGCTCCCCGGCCGCACCGACAACGAGATCAAGAACTACTGGAGGACTCACATGAGGAAGAAGGCGCAGGAACAGAGGAAAAGCCTCTCTGCTTTCGCTCCGTCAGCTTCTTTTCCGACGCCCGAGCGAACGGCAGCCGGAATTCACAGATGAAGTCCAGCTCAGCTCTGGCACTTGTAGCTGCTCCATGGATCAGATATGGGATGAAATCGATGTGTCGGAGGAAATCGCCGCACTGGGCTTCCATGAATGAAAGGATCATGATCGACAAATTAAAGTTAATAATGTATTTGAATTGTGCTTGATTCGTAGAACATATTAATTTGTTAGTTTTGAGCATGAGCAAACGTATGAGCCAGCTCAAAAGCCCTCTTCTTCTTCTTCTTCTTCTTTTTCTTACTATTAACGCTTTAAATTGGTGCATCTTTTGGGAACAGAGGGATGGGGCTCGTTGCCAGTGAATGCTGCTGCTCGCTTTTCTCCCCTTTCCTTTCGGCGTTTCTAAGGAAAGTGACTGAAACATCTCGTAGATTAAAGAGTGGCGAGTGGCTTGTAGTTTTCAGTGTGAGGATCTTAGATTTAGATTTTTCCGACAGAAAACAAATACGAGGGCAAGTATCTAAAAGAATCCAACATACTGTTATCTAGTAGGATCAGATAAGTCTCCTTAAACAGTTGATTCGTAGTGACTGAGATCCAAATCCACTTATGAAACAATGGCAAACCTTGACCAACAAGCGCCTATCAGCTTTCCCGGAGAGCACGAGGATGAAAAGGCTCCACTCATATTTTAAGGGCATCGTTGCTGACGGAGGTTAAGTTCACAGAGACGCACAATATCATTCTATAAATATAAATTAAAAAAATCATATTTTGTCTCACAAGCTTTAACTTATAATTATTTATAGAAACACTCTTTTATAACCAAGGTTCTGAGAACCGGATCAGATATCGAATCAATCGGAACAAGGGTTCAGAGGTTCAACCGGAGGTCCAACCGACATATAATATAGTATGTATTTATATAAATATATGTAACTAACAACTTATTCAACTATTGTCTTCAAGATTAGATCAACTAGGTCGAGCATGTGATATATTTTTATCAGCAACTCAGTACGGTATTCTTGAAAAAAAGATTAGTTTCAAAGAAAAATTCAAGTTTAAAACCATTGGATTCAAAAAATCTAGATACGAATTAAAGAATCTTATTAGAAGTTAAAAACTATATCACAATATCATTTTTTCACCCATGAACACTTAAATAGGGGATACTTGTAAAGCAAATGTAAAATTACACTTCCAAATATATCATATAATATTGCTTCCTTCATTTGCTAGCATGACGACGCAACGAGGCTGGAGACAGGACGAGGCTAGCGGTGGCGAAGCGAGGCTAGCGGAGGCAGGACGACGCGGCGAGAGGCTAGCGGCGGTGACTCTCTTGCAAGCAAACAACAGGTTTGTTCGCAAACTTGATTTTTGACATTTTATTTTTTAATTTTTATTTTCATTAAGAAATCAAAACTGCAAAAGGGGAAAAAAATCAAAAATAAAATAAACCAAGCCGGTTTGTCCGGTTCATCGGTTCCCGGCCGGTTCAGAATGGTTCGTATCCGGTTCTTGAGTAACCGGTTTTCAGAATCAACTCGGATCGAAAATCTGACCGATTCCCGATTCAACCGGTCCGGTCCGGTCCGATTTTCAGAACACTATTTATAACACAGTATGATGAAGATATATATATTGCAAAGTAAACGTACAGGAATTGATGTGGACTGAAACAAGTAAAATCGGTGGATTCTATTGGATGAGTAAGGGATCATGCATTGAGGTAGTAGTTCGTCGATTGATTGCACTGGTGCTCGGGGCTATGAAATAGTGGAAGGATGATTAATTATTATTTTAAATATTTATGGTTCAATTTTAATTACGATATATTTTATAGAAATTTTTTTTTAAATGAAATATAAATCCTAAGACGTTAGACTTCTAGATTATCTGCTATACACTTCGCTGGGCCCATTGGAAAAATTAAACCGCCACCAGCGGTAAGATAGGAAAGAAAGCAATTTTCAGTCCAATTTAATTTGGACGGACGGGACAATTATAAAAAAAGTGATCCACGATGGATTCTTAAATTCAAAAAAAAATCATTTTTTATTTTTATGAAAAAAAATAGAGGAAAGTTTTTCATCATAATTTTTTTTTCATAATTTTTATTTTCTTCATTCCAAATTTTTATTCTACAAAGACAAATCATTCTAAGAGTGTGAGCAATTTTGACAAAAATTAAACTGTTCTAAAATAATTTTTTTTATTGATTCTTTATCCCCTCATGTAATAATCTTATCTATTTATTTCGCTATAAATAATTATGAAATTGTTCGTGTAAAATGCGTATGACTTTTTTGTAAAAATAGAAATACTATTTTAATTTCATTAAAAAAAATAGAAAAGCTATTTTAAGAACCTATTTAATGTAATGCAGTTGTAAAATGTTAAAAAGAGGAATAAGAGGATCCAGATTCAAATTTCAAATTAGATTAATCAAATATATTGATTTTTAAATGTTCATAAATTATGCTGGGATTGGTCATCGGAAACTTAGATTATTGGGATAAAATTCATTTTAGTGCCTCTTATTTTCTTTTTCTCAAAATAGTCCCTTATCTTTTCGGACTATCAAAATAATCTTTCATATTTTAAAATAGTTTTAAATTCATCTTCCCGTTAAATTTTCATTATAAATAAATGAAAATAAATCTGTCACTCATTCATAAGCTTATTTTCATCAATCTTGTTTTGTCACTTATTCAAAAATAATCCCTCCTCTTTACAGGCTACCAAAATAGTCCCTAGTGTTTTTAAATATTTTTCAAATTCATCTTTCCTATTAGATTTTTATTAAAAATAAATAAAAATAAAATTCATCATCTATTCATATCTCCTGTTTATTTATTTCTTCATATTTTCTTTAAATTAAAATTGTTTCTTTTGGCTAAATTAATTCGGAATCATCAATACATATTTATCAATTGTAAAACCATAAGAAAAAAAAATTACGAAGAGAATAAGATGTCTTGATGAACTATAAATGTTTGAGTTATAATAAGAAAAATTACAAATACTTTCATGATGTGCAAGTAGGATAGGCCAGGGATTGGATAACTTTTATTCATATCATGCATCATTACAAGAATATCTCGTTATTTGGAAATGAACAAACAGTAGATATGAGCGAATGATGGGCTTTATTTTCTTTTATTTTTAACGGAAATAAAGATGAATTCGAGAAATATTTTGAAACATGAGGGACAATTTTGATAACCTGAAAAGAGGAGGGATTATTTTTGGATAAGTGACAAATAAGAGAGACGAAAATGAACTTATGAATGAGTGAAATCTAATGGAAGGATGAATTTAAAAAATATTTTGAAATACGAGCTATGGACCATTTTGGCAGTTAATAAAATGAGGAACTATTTTATGATAAATGAAAAATAAGAGGGATCAAAATGGGCTTTATCCCTAGATTATTATAAAGAAATAGAAAAATTATTTTAAGTTTTAGATTATAAATAAAGTGCTGATTTGATAATTTTGGAAAATGAGGCCAATAAAAAAGAGGCGATTTTTTACTGATGCTAATCGAACAGATATCGGATTAGGATAGCAAATGAAATTTAATAATCCGATCCTTGGGACATAGAGCGGAATTCCAGAGCTCCTGAGCTGAATCCAGAGGCTGCAGAGTGAGATCCCGAGCAGATTTCCTGAGTGGCCGAGTGAGCTCCTGAGTAGAGGTCGGACGTCTCCCGACCAGGAAATTGCTGAGGCCTGCGCAGCGCAGTTTCCTTGAAACAGATTCGTCCTCCTCCGACGGTGCTTCGAGGCTTAGATGGACTTCTGTCTTTCAGAATACAACAACAGACCACGGGCACAACGGAGCACTCGTTGCTCGTGGCAAACTAAGGAGGTACCCGACTGCTATCAGCGGAGGTCGGGAACGAGGTGGAGCTTGGACAAATTCTACCCCGACCGGTCGGACATTCGACGTGTGCGGGTCGTGCACGCACACGAGTTCACTTGGTTTAGTACAAATCCAGACCCTGAATTTGCACCCCCTGCTCACCCACGCGTGAGAGAGAGTCTTTCCCCTAACATTTCTTCACAACTATCATACTTGTGATATAATATAAATCAAACATTTTATCTTAAAACTCTCAATGTGGGACTAAAGCCCCACTCACAAGGGATTCCCTTTATTCTCCTCCTCACTTTCTACTCACTAGAAAGTTTCAATGTGGGATCAAAGTCCCACCACCTTCCTTTTTATTCACACTAAATATCCAAGACATCCAACCAGAACTATTTATTTAGGACCGTAAACCAGTCGAGCAAGTTGAGGTTTGATTTGATAAGGTAATCAATCGTATCGAAAATTTAAAATAAATCAAAATATTTCAATAATTATTTAAGATTTATTTTTTTTATGAGTTTGCATTTGATTTAAAGAAGTAAAAAAGTTATTCCGCCCATCTCAAAAGGTCCGGTATGGTTAGCTCATGCACATGACCTCACGTAGATGGAAAGAGATTCATTAGGACCATACGTGTTAAATGCATGACGGGATGAAAAGTGATACATTCTGAGACTCAAACCCTACTATAGATAATTTACCCTACACTTACCATTCGTGACAAACCCTAGGGCAGTTGAGCTTGGTTCCAAAAAACATGTGGACTCACCACATTAGCGGCTCTCATATTGTCCACTATCATTGGGAGAGAGGTAAAGCGAAAACCCCAAGCTATTTGAACTTGATTTTAATTTAGCTTGAGTTTTATTCATTTAGATAGTAATGAGCACTCAATTAAAGTTTATTTAATTATTTAAAATTTTTATTTGTTTAATTAGTTATTGTCCTTAATAATTTAAACTTTTATGTTTATTTTAAAATTTTCATTGTTTATTTTATATTTTAATAAAAATTATATTAATGAATATATTTCATGAATATTATTTCTAAATATTATTCACCCAAATTTATTAATTTAATTTAAATAAATTATTAAATTTATTTATTTAATTGATCTTATATATATATATATATATATATATATATTAAAAAACTAATTCTAATTTTATTGGAGCTCGACATCAAATTTATTCATGAAATCCAGTTCAAGAACTATGGTTGACAATAAGAGCCCACGTCGAATATTATCTTAAGACTATGTTAGATACGAGATAATCAGTCTTGTAATATAATCAAGATTATATTACAAGATTGATTATTTTGTTTGGTACAGTTTTAAAATTGTAATATAATATAATCTGTATTACAAAAACTAGTAAAAGTATTATAATTTAGATTACAAGATTAATAACATATAATCTGAATTATATTATACACACTGACACACAATTATTTCAAATTGATTATATTATCTCTAATCAAATGCAGCCTAAGTATAATTAGGTTGGGAACGCGGTAGTCAAGTAAGGTTTGGTTTAGTGGGAGTGGAGTGGTTCATTCGATCCTCCAGGTAACGACTGTACCTTTTTTTTTAATTTTATATATTTGATTTATGAATATATTATTTAAGATTTTATTTTTTAATTAAATTATAATATTAAACATATAAAAATTTTAAAATGAAAAAAAATTAGGTTCTCCGTTCTCTCACGAAGTGCACGGCAAAACTACTTCCGGCGACGCTTATTTTTTTTTTTTTCATTTTAATTTGTTTTATTGTTTAATATTACAATCTAACCGTTAAATTTTCATAGATAAAATCTTAAATGATATATTCGTGAGTTAAAAAAATAAAATTAAATAAAAAAAATAAGGTCACTGATCGAACGAACCAAATGGAGGAAGACGAGGGCATCCTCCATCTTCTGCTCTTGATCTCTGTTCCCCTCGATTCCACCTCCGAAGTGGTTCCTGTTGCTTTTGTGATTGGATCTGAGATGCAGACCCAATGGATCGCCGAGTTCCCACGTGCGACCGCAGACAAGCACCCGCGGAAGAGGCAGAGACTTGGTTGGGATGTACCGCCTCCGATACCCCTCCCCAGGTCTTTTATACTTTGTTGATTTCATATTTCAATCTGTCTTCTATAGTTGTCGTAGTAATGGTATTTTCTCATCTAGGCGCCTGTAGATCCGTTTGTTATTAGTTCCATTCATGTTAAATCTAGCAATTTATTATGTTGTCCTGATCCCTGTTTGTTTATATTTCCTGTTCATCACTTAATCTGAATTACTGTTTTCTTTGTTAGTGTAAATTTCCCCTTTTTCTATTTTATTTGCTTGCTGGATCACTGTATGTTGGGAGGAAAGTTTTTTTTTTTTTGTTTTTTTTGAAGGTATTGTTTGTATATTTGTCTCTGAATTATCTGATTTGGAAATCAGCCATTCGTGGGAAGGAAGCTATGCACACGGCCAATAGTAGTGCTCAGCTCTGGCAATCCTTCGACAATACTGGAGTTCCTCGATATGCATCTCCACCCTGGAGGAGAGATGGCCACTATATTTTTAGTGTTGGCGAGAATCTGACAGTGAGATGTAATTTTATGGAACTTTGCATTTATGCTTGTGACAGAACTTTCTCCATGTTTAAGTGGCTGCCATTAGTTTTACTTCAGATATAATGAGGGATTTATCTTATTGTCGGATGTTTATTTTCTGCTTGGCATGAGCTTTTAAGTTTATTTTTTCTGCTTTGAAGCCATATGTGCCTAAACCACAAATCAGTTTGTTGTTGGATGCTTATGCTATAAGCTTTCAGTTCCCTTTGAAATCCCTTAACATATCATCACACATCCTCTCCAAGCTACTTTCTTTAATTTTTGTGGGATCTCTCTTGTTGATTCAATAAATTACCTTTTATGACAACAACTCTTTTTGAGAACATCAAAAATCAAAGCTCTGCTGACCCTTTCTATCTATACAAGGATGGAAGGGTAGAAGCCTTTTGTGTCCCTTCCCATCAATGATTGGGGCATGACAATCACTAGCCAATATGCTTTTCTTCGATGCATCCTTCCTTCATAGTTCGGTTCAATATTACAGTGTCCTAGGTGTAGAGTAACTGCAACCAATCTATCCCGAACTTGGTGGATAAACTCTACTGCACAGGGGAGGTCCTCCAGAATGGTAGTTGAATGCTAAATGATTAAAAAAAGAAGCTTAACACCCCTTTAATGAAGTTTTATAATTATTTTCTTAATTTTTTACATAGTCAATCTTATTTTAAATTTTTTTCTTTCATTCTGAATAATTTATTTCTTTGATTGTACTTATTCAAATAAAAACTTGATATTAGCATACATCTATTATCCTATGGAGACAGGATACTAACTTACTAAGCAAGATGGGTGAAGGTGAGCAATTCTTTTGCTTTCTATCCTTTCTACAAGAAAAGACACAAGATGTGAATGTGACTGTAGGGATGTAAACAGGAATTTGAGTTAAACTGTTAAATTTTCTATTTATTTTCATTCTTTTGTATTGTCTAAACTGCAGGAACATTTGGACAAGTTCTTGAATGTTTGGACTTGGAAAATCAAGAACCAGTTGCTATAAAAGTTGTGTTTCGTCAGAAGTACCGTGAGGCTTCAATGATTGAAATTGACGTGCTGCAGAGGCTTGCAAAAGCAGACAGAAGTGGCATTCAGTAGTGACAAAAGACGAAACGCTTGCCCCCAACGCCCGCCCCCAGGACCAACACGAGGAGGTAAATCACGGTGATTGAGAAGGCAAGAGGTTGGGGGGGGGGGGGGGGGGACTTTTTACATAGGGTGCAGGGATTTACGCCCCACCAGCCCCGTGGCTCGAACCCAAGACGTCTAGTGACAATCTACCAACCCTTTACCATCTCAGCTATACCTGGGGGGGCGAAGTGGCATTCAGTTGTTTAGCTATACATTGAAGTAGGACTTTAAGATGTATGCATACATGTGGTTTTGCCCATGCAGTTGTGTGCAAATACGGAATTGGTTTGACTATCATAATCATATATGTATAGTAAGTACATATCTATTTTTTTACTTGGATTTCTTTTGTCCCCTCAAATGTTTCTTCTGAACATTTGTTTATGCTTCTGATCACAACAGCTTTTTGAGCTTGGACCAAGCTTATATGACTTTCTTCGGAAAAATAGCTACCGCTCTTTCCCCATTGATTTAGTCTGGGAACTTGGGAGACAACTTCTGGAGTCTGTAGCATGTAACTGTTTTGGTGATTCAATTGATTTCACTATTCAAATTTGAGGAGATATTAATTTGACCACAGTGTGGTGCTCAATTATATTTCCATACTTGTGGATTTGTTTAATTTAGGTACAGTTTGCTTAACATTTTCTTTTTCCGTTCATGTTACAGTTATGCATGACTTACGGCTAATTCAAACTGATTTGAAACCAGAGAACATTCTTCTTGTCTCCTCTGGATATATTAAGGTTCCTGATTACAAGGTGTAGTAGTCGGTCCTACGGAGGATACACCTGCATTTTTTCCTTCACAAAATATGTTTGTTTCAAATATTGCTCTTACATTATTTATTTTATTGAATGTCTGCCCGTGTTTTTTACTTATGCAGGTTTTATCACGGTCTTCTAAGGATGTTCTGTTGTTCAAGAATCTTCCATTAAGTTGATTGACTTTGGAAGCCAACATTTGAACATCAGGATCACAGTATGTGGTGTCAACTAGGCATTATCGTGCTCCTGAGGTTATTCTTGGTGAGAGTTAATCATTTTTCCTTTTTTGTCATTAGTTATTTGATAATGTTTATTGTTATAGAATTATCCCTGTGATATATGGACTGTGGGTTGCATTCTTGTTGAGCTTTGCTCGGTTAGTTTGTTGTCACTAATCAACGCTCCAGTTTCTCTTTCCTACTTGGTTTCACATATGCTTTTTTGAGAAAATTTTATTGACTAACACTAGAATTTGAAGTGTGATCTTCAACCACTTGCAATTAGTTATATTTGGCGCTAGCTAGTCTCTTCTTTTTAGCTTTCATTGAGGAGCATCTCTGTTTAAATTCACGTGACAATATTTGTCTTCTTCATCTCCGTTCACAGATTTCCTCAGAAGACATACTTCAGATTAAATATTCTGACTTTTTTCAACTCTATTTTTGAAATTGATTACGTATTTCATTCATGTAAACATCAAATTTTTTAGCTCACAGCATACTCGGACACTATTGAATTTCTTTTTTCAAATTAATAAAAAAACAACCAAGGTTATGCAAGATATGACTTGACTTTCAATAGTCACAAAATCTTCACTTGCATTGTTCATGTCTCTATGTTATTACCTACTGTTTGACTCTTAAGTGAAACCACCACATTAGTATTATAACTGTGATTGAATATCTTAATTATGTTGTGTGGTTAATGCTTAATTATATAAAAATCACATATAAAGTATGGCTAAGTTTGTGTTCAAAGCCATCTAAAGTATGATGTTTTGTCCTAATCATCAGGGCGAAGCACTTTTTCAAACTCATGAAAACTTGGAGCATCTAGCTATGATGGAGAGGGTGTTAGGACCACTTCCACAGCACATGGTTGTTAAAGCTAAGTGAGTGTATAAATATGTTACTTTATGCAAATTTGTTGCATGTTGGGATTTGAAGATCTAGTAAAGTTTATGGGATTCATACTTTCTTGCTTACATTTTCTTTGTAGCCAGCATGCTGAGAAATATTTCAGGCAAAGTCAAGGATTACGATTAGACTGGCCTGAAGGGGCATCCTCTAGCGAAAGCATTAGAGCAGTTTCGAAATTGCTTTACCTTCAGGTGGGGTGTGGTTTGACCTAGTTCTGTTTTGGAATAAGTTTGAGTCTTCAAATATTTTTCATTCCACGACATTGGGATGCATATTGTTTTGACTAACAACTGATAATTTATCACAGAATCTAGTAATGCAGCATGTTGATCATTATGCTAGTGATTTAATTGATCTTCTGCAAGGGCTTCTCCGTTATGATCCAACTGAGCGTCTAGGATCACGAGAAGCCCTGAGACACCCCTTCTTTAATCGAGAATGGAGAAGATATGGTCATTCTTTGAACTAAGGATTTTGCCCTTCTTTTCTAAATCTAGTTTGTACAAAAAAAACTGTCAAAAGATTCAGGTTGAAGCTGAGCAAGTGGTAGCCAGCAATTAACTGCTGTACAGGCAAAAGATGTACAATGAATTTGTCTCGATTGAATTAATACAATTCAATTTCTCTCTGTTTGATCTTTCACTGTCACTCAGTGAAGTCCAGATTATCGCTGCTTTACATGCCAGAAATTAATCAAATATATACTGGATCAAGGTATGGTTATGGTCTCTTGTGTTTTATGGATGAAATTATAGCTCTGTAGTCCTTTTATTGCAACCAGCCAGACATGGATGAACATTTTGTATCTGGAAGCCAGAGTGATTTTTTTTGTAGTATCCCTTTATTGCAAAAAATTGGCACAAAGTCGACCAAATATTTTATTGTGGCATCATCACTACATTTGCAGCAAGCTATAGACCATTTACTTGATTGGTTGTGTGGATACAAGATATGTTAAATGCCAATTTCAATGGAAAAAATTAGCCTAAGGTGGATATGATATTTGTGCATGGAAGCTGGAGTTCTTATTCTCGGATTATCAGCTCATTTGAAGCAGGTATAGATCCATTTACTTAATCTTTTGTGGCTACTCCATATGTTATTGTTGTTAATGACAATTGATGCAGTCCCCTTGTATAAATAAGTTAGTTATTTTTATTTCAATATGAACTACTAGTGGAATTTGAAAAGAAAATGTTAGATCAACTTTTCATGTCATTCACTCTTTTTGAGCTTTTGATTGAAATAAATCATCTAACCAGTCAGATATTCTTGTCGTGCATCGCCTTCTGCTGCATCTCCGACAATCTCAAGTCCTCCGACGAAGACGACGTTCTCTCATCGAGCCAAGCAACGATGTCGGAGAAGACGAGATCGATACTCTCCGGCGGCTCGGCGGAGGTGAGGGCGTGCCACATTCCCGGGTAGAGCTTGAACGTCTTGTCCTCGCTCAATGCCGTATCGTAGAGCAGTTTGCTAACCGATGGATCAGTCACAATATCGTCGCCTCCATGGACGATCAAGAAGGGCAAAGAAACCTGCAAATTTACAATTTTCAAATCTAATAATTTTATATTATTATTATTAATTATTAATGTTTGAAACGAGAATAATTCTTTGCGTTGACAAAAACAAGCAATAAATAATAAACAAATTTAATGAAAATGATCTTTGTTCACCGGCGTTGACTAAATTAATCTCATCTCTTAATTTAAATGCCGTGAGAAAATATTTATTTCAAAGTAATTCTCTTAAAATATCTTTTTTCCTAAAAATATGAAATAAATTTGCATTTGTATTTTAATTTTGAGAAAAAAAACTAAAAAAGAAAAATTACCTGATTAAGGTTTTTCTCGATCTCCAAGCTGACCATGAGCAACTGATGAGCCGTCTTCAACCTCGGCCTCCCTTTGTAGCATAACGGATTCGCCCGAATCTAACCACAAGATATCCGACACAATTAACGACTTCACCATATCTAATTCAGTCATCAAATTTATTGATAATATCCTTTACCTCTTGTCTCTTCTCCATGGATTTGAATGCCACATCGATGATATCTTGCATAGGAACTATTCTCCACGTCGGAAATACATTGCTCAATCGACTCAAGATGCTAACCACCATCGGGTGGGGCTTCAACTCGTCCGCAATCTATCGATATGTAATTAATTTATAATATTAAAGATGTTTAAATCTAATTACAAATTATCTATGAAAGTTTAATATAATAATTATATTTTAACGGCCAAGTTGATAAATTACGTACGAGTAAGGAAACTTAAGCTCCACTCATTCTTGACTAGTCAATAATTAATTAATTAATAGATTAGTTGTAATTTTAACATTAAAATATAGATTAGTTAACGCATGATAATATTTAATTAGTCTTCTAGAGTCGTCACGTAATGAAAGTAATTAGCTGGAATTTTAAGAATAAATTTATCAAAATAATAATAATAATAATAATTACATTCACCTTGCACATCGGAGCGACTAGAATAGCTCCGTTCCAAAAGGAAGGTTGTTTTCTATGGAGTAGAAGAGCCACGGCTCCTCCCATAGACTCTCCGAGCAAGTACCTCGCCTTCTTCTTATTTGTTCCTTTTTCTACGATAATCAATTCAAATCAAAACCAAACTAAAATTACGAGAGACGATAGTCTTTTTCGTCGCGAATTCATACCGCAAACGCTAACGAAATGATCCAAGCAATCGTCGATGATATTCGTAAAGCTCGGAACAAAGCCTTGCAATCCAGAGGACTTGCCATGCCCTTCATAGTCTATGCCATGAACTTCATACCCTGCTTTTGCTAACCTCATTCCAGTGTCTAAACAATAAATATTAAACAAAATTAATTAATTATTTGATTATTAATTAGTAATTAATTAGTTAATTAATCTACCTACCTCTCATCGATATGCTGCACTCCATCGCATAACCTTCGAAAATAAATATACATATTGATTTTTTTAGAGAAAAAACACTTTAAAATATGAAGAATAATAAATAAATAAATATTTATTTATACCGTGGCACATAAATATTAAAGCTTTGGGGTCTCTGTTTTCCGGCAGCCATTTGCAGGTGAAGAGCTTCAGGCCACGAGGGTTTTTTATGAACTCCTGAAAATCATAAATAATTATATCTATATATAAAAAAAAGATTAAAAATCAAATTCTTGTATCGAGAAATTGAAATAAATATGTGAAAAAATATTATCAGAAAGTGTTATTAGAATTTCTGACCTCTTCGAATTTGATGCCGGTCTGGTCGCCGTGAGTTGCCTGCGAGAAAGAAACAAAAAAAAAAAGAGGGTTAAGATTAATTTAGGGTTTAGGGAAGAAAACTAAAAGGAGAGAAGGAGAAGGAGAAACCATGAGGGAGGGAGGCGATGGATGAAGGAGGATAAGGGTTGAGGAATTGGGAGGGTTGTGGAATTTGAGGAAATAAATAGAATTTGAGTTGGAGGAGGTTGTGGGATGGATGGAAGGTTCGTTTATTTCTTTATTTATCTGGTAATATTTTAATTTCTTTTATTTATTTCCATATAAATAATTATTAAGTTAAAAGATTACCTTTTATTTCTATTATTGTCAATAATTAAAGGTAATAACACTAATCCATATAAATATACCAATCAAAAATTCATTTATTATCCATATTTTTCTTCTAAAATTATCAAATTTTAAAGTCAAAATTTCCGCATTGAGAATTATTATTATTATTTTTATTTTAGAAAACTTGCCGCCTCCCATGCGGCATATGGTGAGATTCCAAATGGAGGAACTTGCACGTTGAACGACATAAAAGCATAAAAAATTTTACATAAAAATATTTTAAAAAATATGTAATTTGAAATTATAGCCACCCATAATAATTTTAAGCCTATCGAATTGTTTCATAAATTAGCTTAATAAAATAATTTTCTTTAATATCAACCGTCATGAAAATGATTTAAGAAATGGAGAAGCCTCATGGTTTGACTTTTTATTTGGCTAATTTGTGGAATACATAAAAAATAAATGAGCTGGGGATTAATTTTGTGTTCATAAAAAAACTAAATAAATGCTTTCTCGGGTCAAAAGGTGTTCTAGATTTGCTACTGTGCTTTTGACTTTTCCTAGAGCTATCCTGTTGGAGACGTTGACAGGCTTCTTGAACTTTAAACACAGTTTTAATTGAGCCTTTGACTTTTCGTAGGGTTGTCCTGTTTGAGACCATGGTCCTTGAACTTTAAACACAATTTTAATTAGAAGAGTTGAATTAAACTAAAAAAAAAATTATTGAACAACTAACATATATCCACCACTTATCTGATTAATTTTAGAGATAATCAATATATTCTGATCCTGTTGATAAGCGAAGAAGGGTCTTGCTCAGGCGACGCAGCGAGATGGATGAGTCGCAGTGGGACCTATGGTCAGACCAAGGGCATACAGGAGGATCAGAGGGCTCGGAGTCGGAACGAGATTAGGGGTCAAGAAGCAAAGAGATTGTGAAGCAACGACGAGTTAGCAAGAGAAAGAGGAGCGAAGAGGTTATCATCCAGCGAAGAGCCAATCCCCTTCTTAGAGCCTTGGGCGAGCCTTATATACACTACAAAAATAACAAGCTATTACGACGGACATTTTTAATTGTCCGTCGCAAATGGCGACGGATATATAGTATCCGTCGCCAAAGTGGCGCGGCAAGTCAAACTCATGACTATAGCGACTGACATGGTCAAAACTCCGTCGCTATTGCGACGGATAATAAAAAGTTTCCGTCGCTAGAGTTAGGCGACGGGTCAATCCCTCAATTCAGCGACGGAATTGGTCAACTCCGTCGCTAATCGGCGACGGACAAGTTAGTTCGTCGCAAAATTACTTAAAAAAGGGCGACGCCGCCTTCCCCCGCGGCCACGCGAACCCTAGCGACGGTCGAGCGACTGAAGCGATTCTCCTCCGGCGAACCCTCCTCCGATCCCAGGTACGCGATTTAAGCTTCATTTTCCATATATGCTCGTTTTTTTGTGCTCACGCGACGCCGTCGCGTCTTCTCCGGCCAACCACGGGTCTTGGCACGGCCGCGCGCGGCCTCCGGCGCCGTGCTCGTCCTCCCGCGGTCGCAGCCCAGTGCGGCCGGGCGGCGCCTGCTGCGGCCGGGCGGCGCCTGCTGCGGCCGGGCGGCGCCTGCTGCGGCCGGGCGGCGCCTGCTGCGGCCGGCCGGCGACCCCTGCTCCGGTTAGCTAGGGTTTAGCTAGGGTTTTAATTAGGAAATGGCTTTAATTAATTTGATTAATTAATTCAATTAATTAGAGTAATTAGAGTAATTAGTTCAATTAATTTAGATTAATTCAATAATTAATCAGTTAAATAATTATTGAAATTACCAATTAATGTTGTTAGATAATTTGTTAAACCATTTATTGTGTAATTAATTGATCAAATGTTTTAATTATTTTAGATAAATGTTTGATTAATTTGATTATTAAGGTGATTAATTGTTTGATTAAGGATATTACTTGATCAATTAATTGGATCTTGTTTGATTAAATTTAGATTAATTGTTTTAATAAATAGATTAATTTGTTGATTAATTGTATGATTAATTAGTATAATTGATTCAGAATTAATATCATGTTTGATTAATGAGATTTATTTTTTTAGTATACCATGAATATCATATTGCCTATTCATTTTTATATGTGTGGGTTGATTAAATTGTCTTATATGAATTCAGATACAATGTATCCGAACAAGTCATGGATGTATAATAGGTTAGACAATGGATTTATCCGTGACGAATTTTTTGCTGGAGTGGAAGAATTTGTTAACTTTGCAAAGTCTCATCCTGAGTGTTTAAGTGGCACAGAGTTGAAGTGTCCATGTAATCAACGCAAATGTAGAAATACAGCTTTCCGTGATGAAGATACAGTTAAAACTCATATCGGCAGGTATGGGTTTGTTCCAGATTTTTACAACTGGTATTGTCATGGAGAGCCGTATGTATATGAATTTGGTGGACCTTCTGTTGCATCATCATCGAACTCAATTGGACCAGAGACACCATATAACCCTGCTGATGCAATACAATCAATGGTTTACGATGCAATGAATGCTTTTGATCAATCAAATGTAGAACAAGTACCTACTTCTGATGTTCAGAAAATGTATGACATGTTAAAGGCTAGTGAAAGAGAATTATGGGAAGGTATTCCTTCTGGTCATTCTCAATTATCTTCTACTGCAAGATTATTGAATATGAAGGCAGAACATCATTTCTCAGAACGATGTTATGATGACATATGTCAATTTATGTCAGAGTTGCTTCCAACTGATAACTGCATGACTGATAGTTTCTACAACACTAAAAAACTAATCAGAGACTTGGGTTTGCCAGTTGAGAAGATACATTGTTGTGTCAATAATTGTATGATCTTTTGGAGCCAAGATAGTGAATTGATGGAATGCAAAATCTACAACCATCCCCGTTACAAGCATGGTGATCGCATGGTAAATCAGAAGAAGAAAAAAAATTCCTTACAAAGTCATGTATTATTTTCCTTTGACTGCTAGACTCCAACGTTTGTATGCATCAGCAGCAACAGCAAGTCATATGATCTGGCATCAAAACCATGGACATGATGGCGACATTATGTGTCATCCTTCTGATTCCCCTGCATGGAAACATTTAGATTCAACATTTTCCTCCTTTGCTATGGAACCACGTAATGTCAGACTTGGACTTTCTGCAGATGGATTTCAGCCATTTGGAAGTTATGGACAACAATATTCATCGTGGCCTGTTATCTTAACACCATACAACTTACCACCATGGATGTGCATGAAAGATGAATTCATGTTTCTTACTGTTTTAATTCCAGGTTCTCAAAATCCAAAAGGGCACATAGATGTTTTTTTACAACCTTTGATAGCTGAGCTGAATTATTTATGGAACATAGGTTCAGAGACCTATGACATTGCTACAAAGTCAAACTTTTTAATGCATGCAGCATTGTTATGGACTATTAGTGATTTTCCTGCTTACTCAATGTTATCAGGATGGAGCACAGCTGGAAAGTTAGCATGTCCACATTGTATGAGTCAGTCAGATGCATTTTCTTTGCCCTGCAGTGGCAAGATTTCTTGGTTTGATAATCATCGAAAATTTTTACCTATTAATCATCCGTTCAGAAGAAATAAGAAACATTTCAAAAGGAATGAAGTAGTTAGGAAGTTACCTCCATTTGGGATGTCAGGCGAAGATGTGTTAAATGAAATTGATAATTATGGATTTCTACCAGTATATCAGGATGGATCAGATGATATCAACAAGTATATTGTTAGAGTCAACAAATGTGGTTGGAGGAAAAGAAGTATTTTTTGGGAGCTTCCATATTGGAAATATTTACTCATTCGTCATAATTTGGATGTGATGCATATTGAGAAAAATTTCTTTGATAACATCATTAATACTGTCTTAAATGTGCGTGGGAAAACAAAAGATACAACAAAATCTCGTGAAGAATTGAAACAATTAGTTAGCAGGCCTGAGTTGTATCAGAATGAAACAACTGGTAAATATCCTAAGGCTTGTTATACATTGGACAAAGAAAGTAAGCAAGCATTATGTTCTTGGTTGA
This sequence comes from Boesenbergia rotunda, assembly GCA_024364735.1. NCBI lineage: Eukaryota > Viridiplantae > Streptophyta > Magnoliopsida > Zingiberales > Zingiberaceae > Boesenbergia > Boesenbergia rotunda. The sequence goes on along the minus strand of JAGFNQ010001148.1, from coordinate 1,167,576 downwards.
AAAACATAAAATTCCCAGATGGATATGCCTCTAATATGTCTCGTTGTGTGGATACAAATAGATCTAAAATGGTTGGAATGAAGAGTCATGATTGTCATGTGTTCATGCAAAGATTAATTACAATAGCTTTCCAAGAATTACTTCCTAATAATGTTTGGCAAGTACTTACAGAATTAAGTCTTTTTTTCAAAAATCTGACCTCCAGAGTTGTTACGGCAGCAGATATGTTACGCCTTCAGACAGAGATTCCTTTAATACTATGTAAGCTTGAGCGAATATTTCCACCAAGCTTTTTTGATTCAATGGAGCATTTGCCTATTCATTTACCTAGCGAGGCACAGATTGGTGGTCTTGTACAATAGAGATGGATGTATCCTTTTGAAAGGTTTCTTAGAAAATTAAAGAATAATGTGCGTAACAAAGCAAGAGTTGAGGGATCAATATGTAATGCATATCTGGTTGAAGAAGCAAGTTCATTTTGCTCCTATTACTTTGCTGACAATGTGAAAACCAGACATCGAAAGTGTCCACGCAATCAAGATGACATTCCATCAGTTGACCCAGACATTCTTTCTATCTTCAAGTATCTTGGAAGAGCAATGGGTTCAACTCTATCTAGACGGTTAAATGACAGAGAATATCACGCCGCCAGGACATATATTCTCTTAAACTGTGAAGATGTCAAACCATACCTAAGGTATTATCTCTTGTTGTAATGAAATTAATATCAAATGATATAATCAAATTTCTAGTATGATATCAAATTAACTTATATGTCAGGTTATACCAAGAACAGTTGTACATTCAAAATCCATCGATAAGTGCAAATGAGGTAGATCAAAAGATAGAAGAAGAATTTGCATTTTGGTTTCAAATATATGTAAGTGAGTTAATCTGCATTTGTTGTTAACAATTCTTGATTACTTATTGATCTAATTTGATCACCCACCACTATTATAGGTCAATGATGACAGAATTTCAAATGTAGAAGACGACAGAATTAAAAATCTCGCATTTGGACCTCTTCGTACCGTGACAATCTACTCGGGTTATTACGTGAATGGATACAGATTTCATGTGAGCCAACGTGATTCAGGGATGCTAACGTATAATTCTGGCATCAGTGTCAAAGGATCAACAAACAATAATGATAATGAATTTGACTATTATGGCAAGCTAGAGGAAATTATCGAAGTTGAATACCCAGCGTTGCCTTTCAAAAGATGTGTACTATTCAGGTGTTCTTGGTATGATCCAACACCAAGGACGGGCACAAGGAAACATCGGTTATACAATTTAGTTGAGGTGAATTCAAGCAAAAGATTCAACAATTCGAACCTTTCATTTTTGCAGTGCAAGCTAGTCAAGTATTTTATTTGGAGTACCCAACTAAGAGAAGACGACCTAGTGAATGACTTGCTGTATGTCAAACGAAGCCTAGGTCAACAATTGAAATGCCAAATACGATCACTATCCAAAACTCTGATGCTTATCGAAATGAAGAAGTTATAATCAACTCAGTTGATTCAGAAATACAATCAGCATCTCAATTATTTATAGATGAGAATGTCTCTTACAAGGAAATTGATGATGGTGAAATATCTAGCAGTGAGGAGGTCAATGCATCAACGGATTCAAGCGATGAAAATTTGCATGTTAATTTAGTTCCATCAGATTAGGATGAGTTAGATGTATTGAACATTAACTAATCAGAGTTTGTATTAAGATGAGTTGTTAATTAAGATCATGTTGCTTGTATTGAACAGGTTTATACGATGCTTGATTATCCATTTGCTAGCTTTATTTTGATCATTCTGGTTGTATTGAACATTCTTTATTAGTGCATGATTTTCAATTTGTCTCTAATATGTCTCATTTGCATGTTTTACCTATTCTGCTTATCTTCCTAAACTTTGTGTCTAATCAGGTACCATGGCTACACCCCGTGATCAGCGGATTATACTTACAGTCGTCGGTGACAGGTATACCTATTCTTCTTATATATTTTCTTATAGAATTTGCTAATATATTTTATTTTTTGCTATAGTTTCATACCAGATGGGCATCAGGTGTCATCTTATATATCTAAAAAATTTAAAGAAAGACTGTCACCTACGACGACATGGGGCCACATCGAGAATGATTTGAAATCATTCTATTACGGGGAGTTTTTGGTAAGTATTTTACATGTATATTTAATTTGATATTATTACTTTTTTTCATACTAACCATATAAATTTTTTTTTTACAGAAAAGGTACACCTGGGAGGAGGGTGCAGAGGAGCAATTCAAAAAGACTTGGAATGCCTACTGCTCCAAATTGTATAGGGACATGCTCTACAAATGGAGAAAGAAGGCTGATAGACCTACAGAGGTCCCTGAGTCGATTTAGCCAGCATGGCGAGCAGTCTGGGATGGCCCGCACTGGAAAGAGAATGCTGCGATTGCTCGAAGCAATCGCAATTCAGAGGTTGCTGGGCCCACCACGGGATCGACGAAGCACACTGCTGGATCCCGTTCCATTGTCCAGCATGCCAGTGATTTGGTAAGTAGTTTTTATTTTGGTTATTAAAGGCATTTAGTATGTTTTTTGGATATATTTAAACATTATATTTTGTGTTTACAGGCTGCTGAGCTACAGAGACCTCCCACTAGTTGGGAGTTATTCAGCAAGACCCACAAGAAAAAAGATGGGTCTTTTGTCGATCGTCGCTCCCTATCTATCAATGTAAGTATATTAATTATATTTTACTTGTTTTAAAATTTTATATAGACTAATTAAATTTTTATTTCACAGGAAGCAATGACCGCTAGAGTTTCTGAGGCACAGGCGTCTCAGCCTGCTGCAGAGGGGGAGGATGCACAGCCTCTTTCGACCGACGATGTGAATCAGATTTATTTTGAGGTCGTAGGTGGGAAGAGGAAGACCGCCTGCTACGGCCTGGGCTCTCAGGCAAAGGTGACATATGATCAGATGAGAGCTCCAGGGGTTAGGGGGCGTCCAACATCCTCCTCCTCTACCTCTAGTGAGGTTCGCCATTTGCGGGAGGAAAATGAAGCCCTGCGGACTCGACTCACGTCGATAGAGGAGACGTGCGCCGGGAGGGACGCAGAATGGGCTAAGACGAGCGCAGAGTGGGCTCAGAAGGACGCAGCGAGGGATGATGAGTTGAGAGATTTGCGGGCTCGCCTGGCAAATACTGAGAATATATTACGTCATATGCAAGCTTTTGCAGCAGTTCTATCGCCGATGACACAGATGCCAGCCCTTCCCGCCCCTCGTTTTGACGCTCCGGATACACAGATGCCAGCCGCTCCCGCTCCCGCCCATCGTTTTGAGTCTCAGGAGACATAGGATCCTGAGCATCCCACAGAGGAGTAGAGATATTATAGTGGTATGATGAATTTTTCCCCTAATTTTTTTCAGTAACAATATATTAAGTTATTATATCCATAATAACTTATTTTCTTATTACTTGAATTTATGTTTACAGATTCTGCATTATCAGAGTTGAATTCACATTTCTTCTCTTGCTTGAAAGGTATGAATATTCGATATTATTCCTTTATTGTTTCGTATTTGTCAGTTTTCATTTACATATTTAATTTTATTAGAGTTATCTTCTATTTGTTATTTTTCTTCTATTAGAGTTATCTTCTATAACATATGCTTACTTTATTTGTTATTTCTTATTGTTATTAATTCAAATTTTTTTCTGTATTGGATTGTTTTCTTATTGTTTTATCTTATATTGTGCAGGAATATCTTTCCTTTCCATCCATTATTTACTCTGATATTCATGTACGTAATAATTCTCTACTAAACTCTGAATTTTGATGTATATAGTTTTTTTATTTACTTTGACAAATGTTTATATCATATGGATACATATGTTTACTCTGTTATATTTAGATACATCATATGTTTGCAAGATTTTTGGATTGGATTAACCATTAGAAAGTTTAGATTATATTAGTTTACTCTTGTATCAAAGTTTCGATTGTAAAAATTTGAAAATTAAACTTTGGATTGAATAGTGGATTGAATGTATACATTTGGAAATGATTGTTTGGATTGTATTCGATTCGAAACAACAATTTGGATTGTTGTGAATGTTTCGATTGTAATTGTGAATGTTTGGATTGTAATTGTGAATGTTTGGATTGTTCTGAATGTTTGGATGTTGAAATATATATTTCTATTTGATATTTGTTTCAATATTTGTATATGTTATTGATGTATTCAGGGAAAGTGGAAAAACAGATACTATCGGTGAAAAATTTCCAGCTTTAGCGACGGACATTTTTAAAAATCCGTCGCAAATAGCGACGGATTATTGACTTTTCCGTCGCTATAACGATCGATTAGCGACGGAATTTGACCGAATCCGTCGCTTTTACGATATATTAGCGACGGACTTTGACCTTATCCGTCGCTATCCCATAGAGTTTGCGACGGATATTTGACTATCCGTCGCTATTATTTCGCCGGCCACGTCGACCCGTTTTTTGGTTATTGCGACGGGGTTAAATAGCCGTCGCTAATATAGCGACGGAGATCTAAAATTCGCCGTCGCTAACAAGTTGTGCGACGGGTACTCAGTCGACGGCGGCAATTCCGTCGCTATTAGTGTTTTGCGACGGAATATCGACGGATTTTGGCCGTCGCTATTTCATATTATTTTTGTAGTGATAGGGTGGGTGATCCCCTTCTTGTCTTGGCTATCTTTTCTCATAAAAGCTCAATCTTCCAACAGACTCAATCTCGTGGCAGCTTTAGTCCTCCCAAGGGCCTGGCTGGGTTGCCAAACGGTCATTCGCTTGTCTATGATGTCAATCTATTATCAGCATTAATGCTTGATGTCCTGGGGGGCGTGATTACAGTGAATGTCTCTTCCTTATAAACTAAAAACCCATGACATAAATACAAGTTCACCAAAGAATGACAAAATATCCACACGTCCACTAACGAAACAAAATAACCTCTAGAAAATATAAAACAACTCAAACCAAAAATACTCGACACAAAAGGGTTAGCAGATGGATTCTCTCCTAGCGACACGAGACACAACTATCTACTACCTGAAACAAAAAGAAAAAGAAGCGGTGGTGAGTCCGGGATCGAACTCTGTGAGTATAGCGAATAAAAAAATGCATGGTATAAACAAGGTAAATAAAACAGATATAAATAAGGTATACAATCTTTGAAAAGTAGAACACATAACAAACGTGAAAACATACCTGCGGGGCATAATAAAAAACCCCCCATACCAAATTAATAAGCTGCTCGTGGTACTGAGCCGACCTAGATCAAATAATAAATGTAAATCAAATATATATATGCATGTCAATCAAATACAACAATCATAACTCAAACAAATGCAAAATACATCGTATGCAAATGATGCAATGGCATGTGCCACCCTACACACTAATCTATAACTATCACGCATATCTGCATGGCTGACTGGCAAGAGTTGTAACAACTATACGCACTCTCAGATTCATCTCCTATGAGTGGCCGAGTGGACAGGATGCTGGGAGAACAACCTCAATCTCAATCCCCAAGAAGAGAAGAGCACAATCGCTCTATATCAAAGTCCCCAGGGGAGAACAATCGCTCTAATATCCAAGAACAAGGAGGAATAATCTCTAACTTTAGGAAGGGGAGCACAACAGCTCTAGTACCTAACAGGGGAGTCCAACCGCTCTACCTATCCCTCATAAATAACAGAGGGGGGGGGGGTCATTGCCGGTTACTGCTCCAGCAACTATTACTATCCATGAGTGGTTGAGAGCAGCACAACAAGACGACCGCTCGCACTCTGACAACTACCACTGCCCCAGTGGTTGAGTGGGCAGACCATTATATGATTGACGACGGGCTAAACCACAAGGAAGTTGATAACCGTCAGCATGCAACAGTACAATATGGTGCATGATACTGATGTGCATAAACAAAGTCAAGCCCAAGCCAAGCCAATCTTGAATTAAAAGCTCGATAACATCTAAACAAGTCAAGCCCAAGCCAAGCTTCAAACAAGCTCAAGCTCATAAAAAATAAACCAAGTCAAACTTGAACAATCATTTCAAAGGCTTGACTCATTTTAAGCTAGACTCGGTTCAGCTCGATTATTTTATCAAACAAACTTGAACGCCTCAAAGCTCGGCTCGACTTGTTTACAGTTCTACATTCATTCGTGAACATCAAATATTATTTAAAAAAAAATTTCCTTTAACTTAAATATTATAAACTAAATTCTAAATCCTAAATCCTAAATACTAAAAAATAAATAAATTAATTAGCATGGGTACTCTGAATAAGTATGCATAGCATTTCCATAGTATAAAGTATGTTTAAATCTAATAAGATGAATGAAAGAATGGTGTGAAATCTATAGGCAAAAAATTAAGTAACTTGATAAATTTCTTAAAAAACCTTAATTCTTTATTATGGACCAAAGATAAAGAAAGACAACCCTAATCATAAAGTAGATTTAATGGTTGTTTTCTTTCTTTAATTAACTTTTCCTTCCTTCCCTTTCACTTTTGAAATTAAAGTGATAATATGTCACTTTCTTTACTCTAACATCAACTCCATCAGCAAGGCTAAAGGACATGATATGTCAGAAACATATATATGCATCTACTGAAACGCTCATCTAAGTCTTTGTTTTATTGCATGAAACTCTTAAGAATTTTAATAATATAAATATATACTAATTAAACTTCTCTATATGCAACTAAATATATATCTACTCGAATTATTTTCTAAATTAAGTTTATTGACTCAAAACCAAATTTTCAACAGATTAATTTAATTACATTCATCTGGAACGCCAACTTCTCCTCCAGATCTCTTTCGACTTTACGGTAAGTACACCTTATTTTCATGTTTACTAAAAACTAATAATTATTTAATAAAATTTGGACCTAATAAAATCAAATTTATATTATAATATATGATTTGTAACGATCGGCCCGTCGACCCGACCCCTTGGCCCCTTGGGCGGCCAAATTCTATTCAAGATTAATTCCAATAGCTTTCCAAGAATTACTTCCTAATAATGTTTGGCAAGTACTTACAGAATTAAGTCTTTTTTTCAAAAATCTGACCTCCAGAGTTGTTACGGCAGCAGATATGTTACGCCTTCAGACAGAGATTCCTTTAATACTATGTAAGCTTGAGCGAATATTTCCACCAAGCTTTTTTGATTCAATGGAGCATTTGCCTATTCATTTACCTAGCGAGGCACAGATTGGTGGTCTTGTACAATAGAGATGGATGTATCCTTTTGAAAGGTTTCTTAGAAAATTAAAGAATAATGTGCGTAACAAAGCAAGAGTTGAGGGATCAATATGTAATGCATATCTGGTTGAAGAAGCAAGTTCATTTTGCTCCTATTACTTTGCTGACAATGTGAAAACCAGACATCGAAAGTGTCCACGCAATCAAGATGACATTCCATCAGTTGACCCAGACATTCTTTCTATCTTCAAGTATCTTGGAAGAGCAATGGGTTCAACTCTATCTAGACGGTTAAATGACAGAGAATATCACGCCGCCAGGACATATATTCTCTTAAACTGTGAAGATGTCAAACCATACCTAAGGTATTATCTCTTGTTGTAATGAAATTAATATCAAATGATATAATCAAATTTCTAGTATGATATCAAATTAACTTATATGTCAGGTTATACCAAGAACAGTTGTACATTCAAAATCCATCGATAAGTGCAAATGAGGTAGATCAAAAGATAGAAGAAGAATTTGCATTTTGGTTTCAAATATATGTAAGTGAGTTAATCTGCATTTGTTGTTAACAATTCTTGATTACTTATTGATCTAATTTGATCACCCACCACTATTATAGGTCAATGATGACAGAATTTCAAATGTAGAAGACGACAGAATTAAAAATCTCGCATTTGGACCTCTTCGTACCGTGACAATCTACTCGGGTTATTACGTGAATGGATACAGATTTCATGTGAGCCAACGTGATTCAGGGATGCTAACGTATAATTCTGGCATCAGTGTTAAAGGATCAACAAACAATAATGATAATGAATTTGACTATTATGGCAAGCTAGAGGAAATTATCGAAGTTGAATACCCAGCGTTGCCTTTCAAAAGATGTGTACTATTCAGGTGTTCTTGGTATGATCCAACACCAAGGACGGGCACAAGGAAACATCGGTTATACAATTTAGTTGAGGTGAATTCAAGCAAAAGATTCAACAAATTCGAACCTTTCATTTTTGCAGTGCAAGCTAGTCAAGTATTTTATTTGGAGTACCCAACTAAGAGAAGACGACCTAGTGAATGACTTGCTGTATGTCAAACGAAGCCTAGGTCAACAATTGAAATGCCAAATACGATCACTATCCAAAACTCTGATGCTTATCGAAATGAAGAAGTTATAATCAACTCAGTTGATTCAGAAATACAATCAGCATCTCAATTACTTATAGATGAGAATGTCTCTTACAAGGAAATTGATGATGGTGAAATATCTAGCAGTGAGGAGGTCAATGCATCAACGGATTCAAGCGATGAAAATTTGCATGTTAATTTAGTTCCATCAGATTAGGATGAGTTAGATGTATTGAACATTAACTAATCAGAGTTTGTATTAAGATGAGTTGTTAATTAAGATCATGTTGCTTGTATTGAACAGGTTTATACGATGCTTGATTATCCATTTGCTAGCTTTATTTTGATCATTCTGGTTGTATTGAACATTCTTTATTAGTGCATGATTTTCAATTTGTCTCTAATATGTCTCATTTGCATGTTTTACCTATTCTGCTTATCTCCTAAACTTTGTGTCTAATCAGGTACCATGGCTCACCCCGTGATCAGCGGATTATACTTACAGTCGTCGGTGACAGGTATACCTATTCTTCTTATATATTTTCTTATAGAATTTGCTAATATATTTTATTTTTTGCTATAGTTTCATACCAGATGGGCATCAGGTGTCATCTTATATATCTAAAAAATTTAAAGAAAGACTGTCACCTCGACGACATGGGGCCACATCGAGAATGATTTGAAATCATTCTATTACGGGGAGTTTTTGGTAAGTATTTTACATGTATATTTAATTTGATATTATTACTTTTTTTCATACTAACCATATAAATTTTTTTTTACAGAAAAGGTACACCTGGGAGGAGGGTGCAGAGGAGCAATTCAAAAAGACTTGGAATGCCTACTGCTCCAAATTGTATAGGGACATGCTCTACAAATGGAGAAAGAAGGCTGATAGACCTACAGAGGTCCCTGAGTCGATTTGGCCAGCATGGCGAGCAGTCTGGGATGGCCCGCACTGGAAAGAGAATGCTGCGATTGCTCGAAGCAATCGCAATTCAGAGGTTGCTGGGCCCACCACGGGATCGACGAAGCACACTGCTGGATCCCGTTCCATTGTCCAGCATGCCAGTGATTTGGTAAGTAGTTTTTATTTTGGTTATTAAAGGCATTTAGTATGTTTTTTGGATATATTTAAACATTATATTTTGTGTTTACAGGCTGCTGAGCTACAGAGACCTCCCACTAGTTGGGAGTTATTCAGCAAGACCCACAAGAAAAAAGATGGGTCTTTTGTCGATTGTCGCTCCCTATCTATCAATGTAAGTATATTAATTATATTTTACTTGTTTTAAAATTTTATATAGACTAATTAAATTTTTATTTCACAGGAAGCAATGACTGCTAGAGTTTCTGAGGCACAGGCGTCTCAGCCTGCTGCAGAGGGGGAGGATGCACAGCCTCTTTCGACCGACGATGTGAATCAGATTTATTTTGAGGTCGTAGGTGGGAAGAGGAAGACCGCCTGCTACGGCCTGGGCTCTCAGGCAAAGGTGACATATGATCAGATGAGAGCTCCAGGGGTTAGGGGGCGTCCAGCATCCTCCTCCTCTACCTCTAGTGAGGTTCGCCATTTGCGGGAGGAAAATGAAGGCATGCGGACTCGACTCACGTCGATAGAGGAGACGTGTGCCGGGAGGGACGCAGAATGGGCTAAGACCAGCGCAGAGTGGGCTCAGAGAGACGCAGCGAGGGATGCTGAGTTGAAAGATTTGCGGGCTCGCCAGGCAAATACTGAGAATGTATTACGTCAGATGCAAGCTTTTGCAGCGGTCCTATCGCCGATGACACAGATGCCAGCCCTACCCGCCCCTCGTTTTGAGGCTCCGGATACACAGATGTCAGCCGCTCCCGCTCCCGCTCCCGCTCCCGCCCATCGTTTTGAGTCTCAGGAGACACAGGATCCTGAGCATCCCACAGAGGAGTAGAGATATTATAGTGGTATGATGAATTTTTCCCCTAATTTTTTTCAGTAACAATATATTAAGTTATTATATCCATAATAACTTATTTTCTTATTACTTGAATTTATGTTTACAGATTCTGCATTATCAGAGTTGAATTCACATTTCTTCTCTTGCTTGAAAGGTATGAATATTCGATATTATTCCTTTATTGTTTCGTATTTGTTAGTTTTCATTTACATATTTAATTTTATTAGAGTTATCTTCTATTTGTTATTTTTCTTCTATTAGAGTTATCTTCTATAACATATGCTTACTTTATTTGTTATTTCTTATTGTTATTAATTCAAATTTCTTTCTGTATTGGATTGCTTTCTTATTGTTTTATCTTATATTGTGCAGGAATATCTTTCCTTTCCATCCATTATTCACTCTGATATTCATGTACGTAATAATTCTCTACTAAACTCTGAATTTTGATGTATATAGTTTTTTTATTTACTTTGACAAATGTTTACATCATATGGATACATATGTTTACTCTGTTACATTTAGATACATCATATGTTTGCAAGATTTTTGAATTGGATTAACCATTAGAAAGTTTAGATTATATCAGTTTACTCTTGTATCAAAGTTTCGATTGTAAAAATTTGGAAATTAAACTTTGGATTGAATAGTGGATTGAATGTATACATTTGGAAATGATTGTTTGGATTGTATTCGATTCGAAACAACAATTTGGATTGTTGTGAATGTTTCGATTGTAATTGTGAATGTTTGGATTGTAATTGTGAATGTTTGGATTGTTCTGAATGTTTGGATGTTGAAATATAGATTTCTATTTGATATTTGTTTCAATATTTGTATATGTTATTGATGTATTCAGGGAAAGTGGAAAAACAGATACTATCGGTGAAAATTTTCCAGGTTTAGCGACGGACATTTTTAAAAATCCGTCGCAAATAGCGACGGATTATTGACTTTTCCGTCGCTATAACGATCGATTAGCGACGGAATTTGACCGAATCCGTCGCTTTTACGATATATTAGCGACGGACTTTGACCTTATCCGTCGCTATCCCATAGAGTTTGCGACGGATATTTGACCATCCGTCGCTACTATTTCGCTGGCCACGTCGACCCGTTTTTTGGTTATTGCGACGGGGTTAAATAGCCGTCGCTAATATAGCGACGGAGATCTAAAATTCGCCGTCGCCAACAAGTTGTGCGACGGGTACTCAGCCGACGGTGGCAATTCTGTCGCTAATCCGTCGCTATTAGTGTTTTGCGACGGAATAGCGACGGATTTTGGCCGTCGCTATTTCATGTTATTTTTGTAGTGAACTCACCTTGAGTTCATAGTAGCTTCACCAACAACCATTGAGTAAGGAGTTAGGTGTTTCACATTGATGATATCAGACGTCTTCATATGACTAGGAAGGTGCAACCCGTAGGCATTGTCGTTGATCCTCTTCAGGATCTCACACGGTACAATCATCTGATCCTTTAACTTATTGTACTCGCCTACAGGAAAATAATCACGAGTTAAAATAGCCGAGATAAAATCTCTAATCTCAAAAGTATCTAACAACAATGACTATCAACCTGAGTTTTGTAGTTGGTATTGCTAGCTAGAATTGTCAGTTTCACCTGCTCATGAATATCCCGGAGATGCTCTGCCATCTTGTCTGCATTAGAACTAAATTGTCCTACACGTGGAATAAGGGCTAAGTCCAAAACCCCGGATGGGTTTCACCTATAGACAATTTTGAAAGGAGTTAAACTCGTGGTCCTATTTCTCGATCTGTTGTAGGTAAACTCTGTTGAGGTAATGCCAAGTCCCATTGCTTTGACTTGGTTCTTGTGAGAAATCTCAGAAGATTGCTTACACTCCAATTTACCACCTCGATTTGTCCATCTATTTGAGGGTCGTAGATACTACTAAAATTCAACTGTATACCCAATTTCCCCCATAAGCTCTTCTAGAATTGACTGATGAATTTGATATGCCAATATGAAAAATGGACTTGGGAATGCCATGTAAATGCACGATCTATTTGAAGTAAAAATGGTCAATCTGAACAATATCCAGAGTCTTTCTGCAAGCTACGAAGTGTGCCATCTTTGAAAATTTGTCAACCACAACAAGAACATAATCTAAGGTTCATTCGGTGCATGATAATCCTAACACAAAATTCATGATGACATCAAGCCAAGTTGATTTAGGAGACGGTAAGGGAGTGTACAAGCTTGAATCGGTGAGAATATATACCATTGACTGTTGTCATACCATGCAACGGTCTACAAAGTGGGCCACATCGCTGGTCAACTTATGCTAATAAAAATCTACAAAGATGAGAATCAACGTCTTATCACGCCTGATGTGCCCTTCATTATAAAGCTCACTCATCATTGTTGTCTCAGAGAGCAATCTGCAACCCACAACTGCAAACCACGAAATATATAACCATTATGCAAAATAAAATAATGGTGGTGACCATCATGTACCTCCTGAAATATCCTTCCAAATGATAGGTCAGCTGTGTACATATCTGAAAAAATCTCAAAGTCTGCAACACTGGTACTCAGGGTTGTGTGTAATGAAGAACAATGACATAAGGCATCCGCAACATGATTAAGACTTCCAGCTTGGTGCCTTAGCATAAAGGTAAACTCTTGTAAGTACATCACCCATTTGACATGTCGCTTACTCAGCTTGTGTTGACCATTGATGTACTTCAATGCTTTATGATGAGTAAATAGGATGAATTCCTTCTGTACTTGGTAGTGACGCTAATGCTTCAAAGACTAAACGAGGACATAGAACTCCAAGTTGTATATAAAATAATTCCTCTTGGATTTGAACAATTTCTCACTGAAGAAAGCAACTGGACGCCCAAACTGACTCAGGACGCCTCCGATATAAATGTCAGATTCATGTATAGTTGACCTCGAAACATTTGCTCAAAATCAGGTAGTGCCAGAACTGATGCTTCAATCATCTTCTGCTTGACCAATTGAAAACTAGCATCTGCTTCTTCAAACCATTTGAAAGCTCATCCCTTGAGACACTCCATGATGGGAGCAATCAGAGTGCTAAAATTTTTGATGAACCTGTGGTAGAAAGAAGTCATGCCATGGATACTTCGGACATGGTGCAAAGTCTTCAGTTGGGGTCACTCCAAGACTGCGTCTATTTTTGCTAGATCTACATGCACACCATCAGTAGATATAATAAAGCCAAGAAAAGTTACTGACATAGTAAAGAATGAACACTTCTTCATGTTGATAAATAAGCACTCCGTCTTCAACTTTTCAAAAAAAATCATGGAGGTGATCGAAGTGTGATGTCCATGTCGAACTATAGACGAGAATGTCATCGAAGTAAACCACCACGAACTATCCCATGAAAGGTTGAAGAATCTGATGCATAAATCAAATGAAACTACTGGGCGCATTGGACAATCCAAAAGGCATGACCATTCACTCATATAACTCATGTTGTGTCTTGAAAGCGATCTTCCATTCATCTTAGGCCTTATTCTGATCTGATGGTATCCGCTTTTAAGGTCAATTTTTGAGAAGACCATGGAACTGAATAGCTAATCCAACATATCATCCAAGTGGGGAATCAAAAATTTATATTTCACGATAATCATGTTGATGGCTATACTGTCAACGCACATATGCCACGAACTATCTTTCTTCAGCACTAGTAGGGTTGGAACTGCACATGGGCTCATGCTTTCTTAGATATAGTCCTTCTCTAGTAACTCCATCACCTGCCACTATAAATCTTCAGCCTTATTGGGATTGAAATGATATGCTGGCCCCGAAATAAGGACAATCTGATGCTAAATATCAGGCATGGTTGGTAACCCGGAAGGAAGATCCTCTGACATCAATTAATCAAAATCCACTAGCAGCTACTACACTTAAGGGTAGCTTTGTGTCTGTGGCTTGGACTTTGCTCTGACATGGCGGCAAAGCATAGACAACATCAACATGCTTCATCCCATATAAAAACCTTTAGTAGTTTTGGCTGCTAGAATTGGAGTGGATCCTTCTCATTGTGGTGCCAATATAATTTTTTTCCCATTGACATGAATAGTATATGTATTCTTTCACCCATCATGAACAACACTGCTGCTATATTGCTAAGGTCGCCCCAATAGTATATGCCACACATCCATGGTCACTTCATCACACCAAGCACTATCAAAGTATTTAAGGATGACGAGCCATCATGAGTCTACTGTTACCTCACTGTATTTCTTCAGCCAGGATAGATTGTATGGCTATGGATGGCGATCCTGTTGGTGCAATCATGCTCCAAGTATTATTTATTTTTGATGTTTGGTTAAATGAGTTTAAGTTAGGCAATATTGGTGATCTAATATGAAAATTGATTAAGCAGGTACAAAGGAAAGTCCAGGTATGAAGACTTGGCAAGAAAAGTCCAAGAAGATTGTCTTGGCGGATGAAGCCCCGAAGGTGCGATCTCTTGACAAAAGAAGACTTAGCATGACAAAGCCGAGGGAAGCACTACAAGGCAAGCGCAAGAATGAGGAGTCAAGGGCTCTGAAGCATCCTAAAGGCACAAAGGTGTTTGAAGGCATAAGTCTACGCTAAAGGAAAGTAGCAATGTCACATTCATGAGGGATCAGTCGAATGATTAGAGATCAGTCGACTGATACACCAAACAGAGAGTTCAGTCGACTGATAAGAGGAATCAGTCGGTTGCTACTCAACACTAGACCAAACATAAAGATCAGTCGACTGGGTCCATGTCCTAGTTGACTGATATGTTACCATTGCAGGCTAACGACAAAAAAATCAAACGCAATCTATAGTGACCGTTGAAGCTCATAAGTTAACTGATGATGATACCAGCCGACTGATATTGAGGTAAAACAAAAGTAAATTTCAGAGCTTGAAGAAGACACAACTTCATCTTCTCATCTTTTCTTACCCGTTCTGAGATCTCCAAGCTTACAATCTTTCAATCTCTTCCGCTAAAATCACTTTGGAAATTGGTTGGTTGGGTGTGTGGATCGTTGGATTAGTCACCTCAAGGAGGTACATATCAAGTAAATCAAGGGAGTTAACATTGTTTATTTGTTTTTTAGTTTGTCTATATTTTTATTGTGCATCCGCTAACAATTTATAAACAAAATTGAAGTATTGCTATTCACCCCCTCCCCCCTCTAGCTAGACGCAAAGGTCCTAACAAGTGCTATCAAAGCTTGGATCGCCTTGGTAGAACTCACCGTCAACCGAAGCATCAAGATGGCGTTTCAAAAGGGATATAGTACCGCTCAACCATATTTCTTTGATGGCAATGATTTTGCATATTCGAATGGTAGGATGGAGTATTATTAGATGAATGATATTGAAAATTAGTTTAATGTTGTAGATGGTTTCGAGAAACCAAAGGATGAGGGAGCACCTCTTCCAACCAAGGAGTGGACAAAAGAGATGTCCAAGAAAGCTCAAGCGAATACAAAGGCCACAACTACCCTACAATGTGGACTCTCTAAGGAGCAATTGAACAAGGTTGGACCATTTAACTCTGCTAAAGAGCTTTGGAAAAAGCTTATTGAGTTGAATGAAGGATCAAACGAATCAAGGAGAGCCAAGGGAGATATCTTGGTGGGCCAACTTCAAATCTTCACCATGAAGACCAATGAGACCGTGAGTCAAATGCATGGTAGATTTAAGGAGATTGTAAATGGTCTTCATGTAATAGTGAGAAAATTAACAATCAGGATCTAGTAAGGTATATTCTTCAATCATTTCCTAGAACTACCTTATGGGCATTAATGGTTGATACGTGTAAGGTCTCTAAAGATCATTCAAAAGTTAAACCTGATGAATTATTTTATGAGTTTGAACTATATGAACAAGCTAACGTGTCATCAAAAGAGAAAAGCATAGCACTTGTTATAGAGAAGAAGGAGAAGAAGAAGAAAAAGAAAGAAAAGAAGGAAGAATCTTCATCATCCAAGTTCGATCAAGAATCTTCGAATAGCGATGAGGAGATGTCAGCTAGTGAAGTGACTCATTATGTCAAGAAGATGATGGGAATAATAAGAAAATTTACAAGGAGGGATGTGAACAAGATGTTTCAACCTTCAAAAAGGTAAAAGTGGTCAAAGTCAAGTTTTAACACTAATGTCATTTGTTATGAATACAACAAGAAAGGACACATCAAGCCAAATTGCCCGAAATTGAAAAAGAAAGAAGAAAAGGAAAAGAAAATTAAAGAGAAAAAGAAGAAGGAGGCAATGGTGGCTCAAGCTGCATGGGACACACCAAGCATTGACTCATCGGATGAAGAAGAGCTATGTCATGTCTTGAGATACATGACATTTATGTCCTTTGAAGATGACAAAGAAATTTCAAGCGAGGAGGAAATTTCAAGTGAAAAGGGCTCCAATGATGAATCATCATATAGTGACGATGAGGTAAAAGAATCTCCCAAAATGGAATATCTTTATAAAACTATTGCTTATCTCAAGAATGCTTTGACTAAATCACAATCTAGGTTAAGACATTACAAGGAGAACTTAAGTCTATTAGGTGTAATGCATGTATGCATAGTGAATCAAGCATGTCTAAGGCAGAAAATAATGATTTGAGAAATCAAGTTTTTGACTTAAGAACATGTTTAGAGAAATTTACAAATGGGTCAAAGTATCTTGTTATGATTCTTGGTAATCAAAGAGCCATTTATAACAAGGTTGGATTAGGTTGTAAACCAAATACCAAAGAGGTTTCCTATATTTCTCTTATAAGAAGAAATGGTACACCTAAGAAGCAAATCATTAAAAGCAATGTAAAACAAGCTTGGGTCCCTAAGAACTATTTGAATGATATTATTGGATCAAGTGTATGTGTACCAAAAGATTGTGTGTTTCATATTGTTTAGGTAGAAGAAGAGAAGAATTCAAACATATGGATTGTGGATAGCTATTGCTCAAGGCACATGACCAGTAATGTGAGTAAGTTCTCCACAATTAACTACATAAAAAAGGAATGGTATCTTTTGAAAATAGTGGGAACCTCAAGATTATAGGTGATGTCGGATAATTACCATGTGGATTGTGATATCACCTACAATTAGCTATTGCTCAAGGCACATGACATGTGGATTGAGATATCACCTACAATCACCATCCATAAAGTGCTTCTAATTAAGAATATAGAATTCAATTTGCTTAGTATTAGTCAATTGTGTGATGTTGGATATATAGTAGAGTTTCATGTAAATAAATGTTTAGTTAAATATAATAGCTCAAAAAATATTATGTTGGAAGAGTATAGGAAAATAAATCTTTATTATATCAATCTTTCCTATGCTTCTAACCTTTTTACTAAGTATTTTTATATCAAAATAAGAAGAAGGATGACTATGATATAAAAGACTTGGACATATCAACATGAAGAACTGCCAAGGTAGCCAAAATGGAGTTGGTAAAATGACTACCAAATGTCAAATATGTCAAGAATAAAATGTGTGATGCATGCCAAGAGGGCAAGCAAGCTTAGTCATCACACAAATGTAAACCTCTAACTAGTACTTTTTTACCATTAGAATTGTTGCATTTAGATCTTTTTGATTGTCATAGTACTCCCTCATTGGTAAGAAATAAATATTGCTTAGTGATTGTTGATGATTTTTTTAGATATACATGGTTTACTTCATGAAACATAAAGATGAAACTCTAGAAATAATCATAGGATTTAGCATAAAGGTTGAAAATGAGAAAAATCTCAAGATCAACCGAATTATGAGTGATCATGGTGGAGAGTTTGAAAATTCAAACTTTTCTAGTTTTTATCTAGAAAATGAGTACAAACATAAATTTTTTTGTCCAAGAATACCTCAACAAAATAGGGTTGTAAAAAGAAAAAATTGAGCCTTGCAAGAAGCGGCTAGAATTATGCTTAATGCTTATTCTTTACCTAGTTATTTTTAGGCTGAAGAGGTAAATACCACTTGTTATATCCAAAATCGTGTTTTAATTCATCGATTTTTAGGAAAGACATCCTTTGAATTATGGAATGGGCAAATTCTTCAATTTACTATTTTAAAGTATTTGGTTGCAAGACCTATATCTTAAAATATTCAAAATTATTTGGAGCTGATTGTCGATTATAATTGATACAATCAATTAATTAATTTAAAGATATAAATAAACTAAAAAGTATGTGAATATTAATTTTCCTAAAATATAGAAAAAAAATTTAATATTCAATATATACAAAACATGGAATAAAATACTATTGATGATGTCAAACTCATTAATCATTATATCTTTATATTTTTTCCAACCAATTCCCGTTATATATATGTGTATGACTGTTAAAAAAATCTTTTTCCATTTTGTTACGATAAATCTACTAATTAAAAAAATATATTAAATTTATTTTAAGCATGATTTGACTTGACTCGATTATGTCATCAAATAAATTTGAACACTTGACAACCCTAGTCATTGTTAAACCAAATAACATCATTAATGTTGTTGCTCTTTGTTATGAATAAAATTAAAGAGCAAAGTGGAGAAAATACTGAGAGAATGTGCAAAGACTATTATGTTTCTCTTCTTGTTTAATGATAAATCTAGTAGTTATGGATGTTGGTGCCTAAAGTACAAGATCGAACCTGATCTTGATAATAATAAAGGGTTCAAAGTTAAGTATGCTATTGGATCTAATGCGTTATATTAAGTGTACAGGAAAGTCCTAGTGTAACTATGCATGAAGTCCTAACATGTAGGGTTAGGCATGAAGTCCTGGCCGAGGGTTGGGCATCGAAAACCTGGTCGAGGACTGGACATGAAAACCTGACCAAGAGTTGGGAGCTGAAAACCTGGTCAAGGACTGGACACAAAGACCTGACCGAGCATTGGGCATGAAGACCTAGATCAGAGGACTGGGCATGAAGACCTAACCGGGGGACATGCACTAAAGACTTGATCCAGAAGATTGGGCAGGAGTCTTAGCCAAGCGAGGACAACGGGTAGAAGTAAGGACGGGTCAGAGTACGAACATCTTGAGATCTGGAATCTTCAAACGCCGAGCAAAGTTCAACCAGAGGTGCTGGTAGGCAACAAGTAACTTCTTCAGAGTAGAGTAGATGAGGGTGCGTTCCCCGAAAGAGGGAATAGTAGGCGTTGGTACGACCTAGGATTTTAGTTGAAATACAAGTCAAGATCGGATAATACTGGCTGTCGTACATACACTTATTTTCTATATTATTTATATTCGAAGTAACCCTATGTTACAACTAAAGAAGATGGAGACTGGCTGCATCTGGGGTGCCCGAGACGACTCAGACGCTTGAGAACATAGGCGCCCTAGAGGTCTCGGGTGCCTGAGAACATAGGCACCTGAGAGGTCTCGGGCGCCCCTATGCGAATGACTCAGCCTGGGTGAGGCTGAGTTGGTGCACAACGATTGGAGTCACCACGTCAGCAACACAAGCACCCGAGAAGGATAAGTTTTGACCAGGAAGCAGATTGGGACACGACTGGATCGCAGCTTGGGGCGCGCCTATAGATACTCAGGCGCCCGTACGCCTCATTATAAGGGGTTTCAACCACATACTTCCAAAATTAATTTTTTATAACATTTGTGCTCAAGTGTGCTACCCTGAAGCGATCCAGAAACATTGAAATGCTACTCCGACAATGACGCGCTATTTCCACCTCTTACTTAAAATTGTCGATATGTTTTGTTATTTTTCTGTGTACTTAAATTTATATCTTTGTAATACCTTTTGCGACTTATAGAATTGACCAACGTAAATGGTCAAGGACCGTGGTCCTTCGAGTAGGAGCCATCACAGACTCCGAACCAAATAGAAATAAACGTGTTAGCGCTTGTTTGGCTTGTGTTTGTTCTTTCCACTACATACACTCTTACCTAAATTCAAGAATTTTTAAAATGTGATATCCCCCCCTATCGCTCTCTACGATCCCACAAGTGGTATCAGAGTAGGGTTGCTCTGAATTGGTGAAACCACCATTCAAGCATTTCTTTCATTTTCGGATTTTTCGCCGTTTCTTTTAAATAAAAAATATTTGTTCGAGGTTTTAAAATATTCTTATCCCTTTTTCATTTTTGAATTCTCATCTTTTCATCATAAGTTAGAATTAATATAACTATCATTTTCTAAAAATTTATAATCATTTTTTATTATTTTATTATTTTTTCTCGAAATTGGTGTAACACCTTTCGAGCCATTTTTTCTCCTTCTCCCGCACTACTAATCCAAGACTAAGTCTTGGTATTTTCTTTGTTGTTTTTCTTGTGTGCAAGATTTATCCTGAATGACTCATCAAGAATAGAACAGTGCCCGTCTACCTCTATTCTTCGGCGAGAATTTCAAATCATGAAAGGGGTCTAATAGAGTCTCACCTGAAGTCCTATATGGATATGTGGATGATAATCCAAATGGGGTTCACATTTCCCACAGAAGATGAAACATCAATTGCTTGGGATAAATTGGACGAACCAACACTGAGGAAGATCGAGATTGATGCCAAGGCAATAGTAATCCTAGAATGTGGCATGACTAAAGAAGAATTGAAGTGGGTTGGATCCTTCAACTGTGCTAAAGAGATTTGGGAGAAGCTAATCGACCTACACGAAGAGACTTCCAACATTGAGGTCTTAGAAGGTATGTTGTCCGAATCATCGGAAGAATCGAACGAAGAAGAACAAGCTCAAGTGAGTTGTCTTGCACTCTTAGTACAAGCACAAGTGGTCGAGACAGAGTCTGAACCCGAATCCGAACTAAAATCCAAAGATGAGTCCAAATCTGAGACAACAAAAGTCAAGGGGGACTACAAAAATCACATAATATGTTTCAAATGTAGGAAGAGATGACACTACAAAAATAAGTGTCCTACTCATAAGATACGAACAACACCACCTACGACAACGAAGGAACTAGTACCAGGAGCGCGAAAAGACAAGAGTCACATCCAATGCTTTATGTACTAAGAGTTCGGACATTACAAAGACGAATGCATAGAAAGAAGATCCAAGGATCCAGGACAACCAATCAAGATGGGTAAATTTACGTTATATGAAAATCTAATTTTTTACAATAGATGTTAATAACATAGCTAATCATTCTTGGTCTAATTTAGATAGGGATGCATGCTCATGTAAGTTAATTAATTCATGTAAATTAATTAATTCAAATTTTAGAAAATTAAGACAAAAAAAATGAGATTTTGAAAAGTAAAATTGATAAACTAGAAAAATTAATTAATAATATTGTCAACTTATAAAATCTAGAAATTTCTCCTCATCGTGATTTTACTTTAAAAAAATCTCTCAAATGATCATGCATTTACTTAGAAATTATTTTGAAAAAAAAATAAACTCGTTCTAACTTAGAAATTTTTCAAAATATTTTTTTCTTGGAAGCATTCCGCTCTTCTTAAGAATTTTTTTTCCTCTTGTAAAATTCTAATGGCTTATCAAAAATTGAAAATTTTTTTGGAAATATTTTTTTGTTACTTAGATTGTACTTTTCTATTATGAATCGTACTAGCACCCGAGTCCATGCATGAGTTTTTAAACTTAGCTTGACAAATCAAGCTGGACCAAACCATTATTTTTTAAAGGGGAAGAGAAAGGAAAAGTTCAAATTTTACTTAGATTTTTTTAAAGTTTACTTGTTTTCAAAACCTTTTCAATTGACTTCAAGGGGAGAGTTACATAATAAGGGGGAGCTTCATTTTTCAAAACCTAACTTATCAAGGGGGAGCCTCATTTTCAAAACATAACTTATCAAGGGGGAGTTTTGCAAGTTTTTCTTAAAATACTTTGAAATTAAACTTTAACTTGCAAAAATTTCTAACTTTAAAACAACACCTTGAAGAATTACTCTTATCTTGAAAAAATGTTGAACTGTGTTCTTTTAATGCATTTGCTACTTGCTTAAATGTTTATTTTAACTTAACATTAGAACTAGGTTACCATATATCAAAATGGGAGAGTTTGTTGGTACTGAAAGCACCAGATCGTACCTAATTTTGATAATGGCAAAGGGTTCAAAGTTAAATATGATTTTCGATCTAATGTGTTACATTAAATGTGCAGGAAAGTCCTAGTGTAACTAGGTACGAAGACCTGATTTGCAGGGTTAGGCACGAAGACCCAGTCAAGGACTAGGCATGAAGACCTGACCGAGGGTTGGGCACCGAAAACTTGGTCGAGGACTGGGCACGATGACCTGAGCGAGGGTTGGATACGAAGACCTGACCTGGGGTTGAGCACCGAAGACCTAATCTGGAAGATCGGGCAAGAGTCTTAGCTGAGAGAGGACAACAGACAAAAGTAGGGACGGGTTGAGGTACGGATGTCTCAAGATTTGGAATTTTTGGAGGACGAGCAAAATTCCAACCCGAGGTGCAGGTTGGCAACATGTAACTTCTCCAGAGTGGAGTAGGTGAGGACGTGTTCCTTAGAAGAGGGAACAGTAGGAGTCAGTCCTGTTGGTGCTTGGATGGCTAGAGAGAGGGGGGTGAATGTAGCCAGACACTAATTTTTCAAACTCTTTAGAATCTCTGCACTTTGACGGTTAGCAGCGGAAGCAAAGTAAACAGAAAAACAGAAATGAAAAAAATTAAAGAACACCAAAAACCCTAACACGAGGATATACAAGGTTCGGGGATAACTTGCCCCTACTCCTTAGCGTGCCCGTAAGGTGGGCGATCCCTTGATCGTCGATAGATCAAGCCCCAGAAAATCCGAATATCAAATCCTCCTTCTAGGTGGAGAAACCTCTCCACACAATGTCTCAACAGAGTATATGGAATGAAAAGCACAGAGACAATAAACACACTTACAGAACACAATGAACACAGACGGAAACACTTCACCAAGCTCACCCAGCATAACTCTCACGCAAGAGCTCCCAGCTCTTCGTGTCTGTTTGCTGATGGATTCGCCAAGTTCTCCTCTGCTTTAAGGTGCTCAAGTTGCAGAAGCTTCAAAGGATGCTCAATGAATGCTCAAGAGTTGTCGCAACAAGGTGAAGGATGAATCAGTGTTATGGCAACAGAGAACCGTCTCCCATCTCTTCATCGCCAGCCAACACTTAGCCTGCTGTCAACAGACGCTCCTCTTCAGCTCCCAGCTGCTCATCTGAGGCAACTCAGCTACCCCTGACCTCTTCTGGACTCCCTCCAGTCGAGCCTCAGGTCAGCTTCCTAGCCGTTCGCTAGAAGACAGAAGACGTTGTATCCTGCGAAAGCAAAACAGCCAAACCTGCTGTAGCGAAAGCCTCCATTTGACCCTCCTTCAATGTTTGAAATCATCCCTGTCACCTGCACACTTAATAAGAGGTTTAGCAAATGAAATCAAACTTGCATTAGTAATAGCAAAGAAAATCAGAGCGAAATCAGTAGTGCATCAGTAGAAATCAGAACGCGATCAGAACTCTGACAACGTATTTTGAATTAAAGTTCAGCTTCTGATCGGTCACTGATGAACCCCAAAATAGATGTCACGAATGTGGGTCTCAAATTTAGATATTTCAACTGCTGGAAACCCTAGCTCACAATTTAAATGTAGTAAAGGGGTCACAGGTCGTATTTTTCCTAGGGCTAGTTAAGGATGTTTGGTTCAAGCTCGAATTTATGTGTCGTCAAATATTTTTGGGTTTCAAGTAAGCATTGGGTTTTGTTTACAATTAGAAATGTAAACACAGTGAAAAGGAAAGAAGCTTAACTAGATGAACTTAAACTAGGTAATGGCAGTTAATGAACTCAACCAATGAAGAACTTAATCAAACCAATGTAGATTTGCAGATTTGGAGAATAAAACTAATAGCAAGTGCAATATCACACTGAAAGTTGTGTTTAAATTCAGGAATTAAAGCTCAAAACAACCGAATGTGAAACAAGTTGTACACGAATCATTGGCTGAATCTTCACTTAACACAAAATCCAGAAATGAAACAAACTTGATACGCAGAGGAGAAAACTGATGTGCCGAAAAACTTATACTAAATGCAGAAGCTATAAACTGCTGATTCAGAAATGAAACTGATCAATTCAGCTTGGAAGGCAAAGCTATCAGTGAAGTGATATGCAGGAATGAATGAAGAAATTCAGAAACCGAAGACTGATCAATTCAGAAACAAATCTAATGCAGAAGTGATATGCAGGAATGCAGAACCCGAATGCAGAAATGCAGCAACAAAACAAATGTAGAACAAACAAATCATGCTGAGATTAAATGCACAAATCTAATGTTCAGAAAAGATTTAGGAGAACTAATGTTCACTTGATACAAACTTTAGCAACTATAAACTGAAACATTGCAGAAATGAAACTGAAACTTGCAGAAATGGGAACCGAAACGTAAGCAAGCTGAGACCAAATGCATTAGCACACTAAACGTTGTATCTAATTTCAGGAATTAAAACTAGAAACAAGCTGAATTTGAAACAAGCTGCAAAGTTCACAAAGAGCTAATGTCCACTTGATACAAAATTTAGAACAGGAAACTGATACGCAGAAAAAAAACTGATACGCAGAAATAAATTGAATTGCGAAGCAAACTGAGATCAAGTGCAATGTTCACTAAACAGGCAACCTATCTGATAAGAATGCAGAAATGAAAAACTAATGAATGCAGGAACAATTCAGAAAAACTAAGTTTCACTGATACAAAGTTCAGAAACTGTAAATGATACGCAGAAATTGAAACTACTGCTAAAAAACAAGAATTCACAAGAAACTAAGCATCGATCCCTTCCCTTAGTACAAGTACTTCTTGCTGTCACACAAGAGTAAGCCACGAACCCCCTAGCTTGACAAATCACTGGAATATCTGACTCCGCGATCGATTCAGCTCAAAACATGCGTCCAGCTGAAACATCCATTCGATCTCCTCATTCTCGCTGTGTGGGATTGCGGGGATGACGTAGGAACGATCAGAGCTACTCGAAGAACCCTCCGACTTACTCAGGTGGACGAAGAATGGAACACAACTGAGATCCAATCAGTCGAATGGCAGAGCTGGTGAAACCCTCACTTAGCTCTGTTCAGTGACGAATTTGAGCTGAAAACCTCACGGAGACATAGTCCCGACGATCTAGAACTCGATCCAAGGTTGGAATCAATGCGATCGCGTGATCTGATGAGAAGGAATTGAAGAAAACAGTGAAGAATGCGAAGAACTCAAATCTGCGGCGAAGACGCGACAGATCTGATCGGGGAAGGAAATAGTTTATATAGTTTGAAAATGGGCGGCTGTGATTCTCTTTACTCCATCCAACGGCTGGATCTCTTCAGATCTGAACCCAACCTTCCAGATCTTGATCTAGGGTTAGGATCTGTCTCTCAGTAACTCGGATCTTCCAGATTTGCAACGGATGGCTCAGATCTACCTGATCTTTGAATGGACGGTCTAGATCCTCTTGAGCTTGATCCAACGGCTGAATGATCTCTGATTTGGATGAAACCTTCAGATCATGACCTGAGTGCTTGATTAGCTTTAACCCTAGCTCGGATTGCATCAAAAGTTCACAGATGGCTCAGATCTAGCCGTTTTTGAATCGGACGACCCATATTAGTCTGATGCTTGATCACTCGATTCGGATCCACTTCTGACTCAAGTTTGATCCAGCATGACCTAGGTCCGTGATCCTTCCAAGCCTATAAAAGTAGATTAATAATTTAGTGCCAAAATATTTCAAATGTATAAAGATTTCCAATAAAGCCCAAAATAAAATTAATTCATAGAACCTAGGGTAAATTCAAGATTATGCATGTAAAATATGGGTCAAACATGGATTTTAGAGTCTGAAATGATCAACAAAATAGTACTTATCAGTCACCAGATCGATCAGAGAGGACCCTGATCGGTCACCAGACCAATCAGGGTAAGCCCAGACCGATCAGGTTCCATCCTGATCGGTCTACGGTGAGAAATCTGAGATCGCGACTTCTAGTGATTGGTCACCAGATTGATCCAGCACTAGCTGGGATTCCTCCAGCTTCTTTCTACCACAACTCCTAATCGGTCACCAGACCGATCAGGCCACTCTCTAACCGATCAGGGTCCATCCTGATTGGTCATAGTGAGGAGCTCGCGATTTCTAAAATCCCTCGGATCATTCACCAGAACGATCAGGAGCTCTCCCTGATCGGTCTGGTCGAACAGAAGCCAACCCAAGTTTCTGTTCTCTCCTTGATCGGTCACCAGACCGATCAGCCTCCTCTGGATCGGTCACCAGACCGATCCACAAAGGAAGTTCGTGCCAACTTCCCTGATCGGTCACCAGATCGATCTAGAGACTTCTAATTCAACCCTAAGTCAAGAGAACGAGCTCCCTAGCCCTCTCTGACTAGTGCTCAGTCCCCCGGACCAAGATTCCGTGCCCAGCTTCACTCACCAGGACTTTATTCAACCTAGCTTCACTCACTAGGACCTGACTTCACTCACCAGGATTTCAGTCACCAACCTTAACTCACCGAGACCCGGCTTCACTCACCGGGATTTCAACCTAGCTTCACTCACTAGGATTTCAATCACCTGGCTTCACTCACTAGGACCCGGCTTCACTCACCGGGATTTCAACCTAGCTTCACTCACTAGGTTTTCAATCACCTGGCTTCACTTACTAGGACCCGGCTTCACTCACTGGAATTTCAACCTAGCTTCACTCACTAGGATTTCAATCACTTGGCTTCACTCACCAGGACTCGGCTTCACTCACCGGGATTTCAACCTAGCTTCACTCACTAGGATTTCAATCACCTAGCTTCACTCACTAGGACCCGGCTTTACTCACCGGGATTTTAACCTAGTCCCACTAGGTGTGCCTAGTCCTACTAGGTCTTTTCCACTTCACCTAGTCCCACTAGGTGTGCCTAGTCCCACTAGGTCTTTTCCACTTCACCTAGTCCCACTAGGTGTGCCTAGTCCCACTAGGTGTGCCTAGTCCCACTAGGTGTGCCTAGTCCCACTAGGTCTTTTCCACTTCACCCAGTCCCACTAGGTGTGCCTAGTCCCACTAGGACATTTCCCATGCCAGCGTGCGACCTCCTGATCCACCTGGACTTAATCCGAATTCATTCAACCAAACTTAAATCGTTGTCAACACCACAACAACAATCGGGCCAGACTGCATCAAAAATCTCCCCCTTTTTGTTGTTTGACAATCCCGATTTAAGTTTAGGTATTAGATCATCAATTGAAGTCCATTCAATTATCGTAAGGGAATCAAGATCCTCCCCTACAATGATTACCCCTAAACTTAATCAACCATTCTCTCCCCCTTTGTCAAACATCAAAAAGGGTGTAGACTGGTTGTTAAGTTTAACCATACTCCCCCTCAACCCTAGGGGTCTCCCCCAAAAAAAGATATGATTAATTTTGAAGGCATATGAAAACATATGATAATGATAAAGTAGGATAAGACAATCATACGCATCATATGAACAACGTAAACATAAGGTAGTAATCATAATGCGAAATCCAATCAAATAATCATAGCATGAGAGCATAGTCAAATAGTCAAAGCACATCATAAAGTCATAACAGTCAAAGCACTCATAAAGTCATAACAGGCAGATCACAAATCATGAGAGCAAGATCAACGTCAAAGTACAACCACAATCAATCGTCGGCGGGGGGGGGGGGGGGGGGTCGTCCGACTGCATGGGGTCAAATGTAGTGTCATCATCTGGTAAGAAAGACCCCGGGGCAGCACTGCTGGAGGGCACAGCTCCAGAAAATGTGTGCTGGTAAGGATGACCAGCTATCCAAGTGCGCCACTCCTCAACCCATGCCTGCTGCGCGGCGTACATTGTATCAACCCTAGACTGGATCGTAGTTTGAAAGGCCTCCTGACTGGTACGCAATCCGGAAATCTCGGATCGGACCTCAGTCTGAAACACCTCCTACCCGAGCTCTATCAAGTGTAACCGATGGTCCATAGTCTACTCGAGCTGCGCAATCTGCCACCGGAGGTCAGGATTCGGCTCATACTCCTCATAGTCGGCTGCCTCGGGCGCCTCGTGATGTCCAGCTGGTGCGGCTGGTACCTGTATATTGTTGATGCAGTCTGGCTCGATTGTTGTTTTGGTGTTGACAAGGATTTAAGTTTGGTTGAGTGAATTCGGATTAAGTCTAGGTGGATCTGGGAGATCGCACGCTGGCATGGAAAAGACCTAGTGGGACTAGGCACACTTAGTGGGACTAGGTGGAAAAGACCTAGTGGGACTAGGCACACCTAGTGGGACTAGGTGGAAAAGACCTAGTGGGACTAGGCACGCCTAGTGGGACTAGGTGAAATCCTGGTGAGTGAAGCCAGGTCCTAGCTTGGGAAGCTAGGTCGACTGAAATCCTGGTGAGTGAAGCCAGGTCCTAGCTTGGGAAGCTAGGTTGAATGAAGTCCCAGTAAGTGAAGTTGGGCATGGAGTCTTGGTCCGGGGGACTGAGCACGAGTCAGAGAAGGCTAGGAAGCCCATTCTCTTGACTTAGGGTTGGATTGGAAGCCTCTGGATCGGTCTGGTGACCGATCAGGGAGATTGGCACGAACTCCTGGTGTGGATCGGTCTAGTGACCGATCCAGTGAAGGCTGATCGGTCTAGTGACCGATCAGGGAGATAACAGAGAACTCTTGGTTGGCTTCTGCTTGGCTCCTGATCGGTCTGGTGACCGATCAGAGAGACCTCCTGATCATTCTGGTGAACGATCAAATATCGCGAGTTCCTCATTATCACCGATCAGGCTGGAGCCTGATCGGTCAGGGAGTGCCCTGATCGGTCTCCAGACCAATCAGGCCACAACCTGATCGGTCTGGTGACCGATCAGTGGGTTTTGGCTGCGAAGCTGGAAAAACACTCTGCAAAGGGGTGGATCGGTCTGGTAACCGATCCATGACCTGGGATCGATCTGGTGATCGATCACTAGAAATTCACGATTTTGGGTTTCTCACTGGGGATCGATCAGGCTGGAGCTTGATCGGACTGAGCCTATCCTGATCGGTCTGGTGACCGATCAGGGCTCACTCTGATCGGTCTGGGGACCGATCAGAAGCTGAACTTTAATTCAAATACGCTGTGAGAAGTTACTGATCGCGTCTATTTTCTCGTCTGATACACTGATATACTGCTGATTACGTTTGATATGATTTACTAAGCTTCTGTTGAAGTGTGCAGGCTTTACAGGGATGGTTCAAACATTGGAGGAGAGTCAATGGGAGGCTTTCCTTGAGCAGGTTTGGCTGTTTCTTCTTCTCAGGTTACAACGGAAGACTGGCGTGGGCTGGCAACGACTGGAAGCTGACGAGCTGACTTGGGCTTGGCTGAAGAGAGTTCAGTGATTCCAGAAGAGGTCAGGAGTAGCTGAGACTGTTGCAGACAAGCTGGTGAGTAGCTGGGAGCTGCAGAGGCGCGTGAGCAACTGTGAATTGCAGAGGCGCGCCTGTGACCTGAGTTGTTGAGCAGAGGCTTAAGAGGTGGTGAAAAAGAAGTCTCTGTGGAGAAGTGATCGATCTCTCTGAGCGATAACTCTGATGCTTGAAGCAACACTTGAGCATCATTCTTGAAGACACTATAAACTAGAGCGCTTGGAAGAGGAAGAGCGGTTGGCGAGTCCATCAGCAAGCAGACACGAAGAGCAGGGAGTTCTTGCGTGAGAGTTGTGCTGGGTGGAGCTCGGTGAAGAGCTCGTGTGTTCCTTCTGTCTGAGTGCTCTGTAAGCCTTCTAGTGTTTCTTTGTGCTTAACTTCATCACTCTGTTGAAACACTGTAGAGAGGTTTCTCCACCGAGAAGGAGGTTCCATTTGATATCCGAATTTTCCGGGGCTTGATCTGCTGACGATCAAGGGATCACTCACCTCACGGGCACGCCAAGGAGTAGGGGCAAGTTATCCCCGAACCTTGTAAATCCTCCTTGTTAGCGATCTCGTTTGTTACTTCAGTTTGTCTTTATCTTTCTGTATTTCTCTGTTTTCTGTGTTTCCGCTGCCACTAACCCTAAGTGCAGAAGAACTTGAGAGAGTTTTCAAAGAGCAAGAAAAAGCTGTGTCTGGCTACATTCACCCCCCCCTCTCTAGCCATCCAAGCACCAATATATATGTGCGCCCCGAGGTAGCTCTCCTAGACCTCGCCCATCCTTCTAAATAAGACCCAGATCCTGAGGCCCAACAACGATGCCAGACTTGGCAAATGCACGTTTACCAAGTTTGCAATCCTGTCGAAGCATGGGCACTATCCTGCCCTTGGTCACATCAATACCGACTGATTGAAGCCAGTTAGTAATGACGTGACCGAAAGGCATGTAAACAGTGCAACGGCTCTCTATAGGAGATGATAGATTGGAAGATGCTCTCCATAATGTCAAAATCCATGTGGCGATGCATGCCACAGAGCATCAGACAGTGATATGGGTGAATCTCAGTAAGGGGTTTGGAAGTAATTGGCAGAATGCAGTTAGTGATGATCTTGAAAAGAATATAGTCCACAGGAGAAAGATGAAGGGCTGCAAAGGTAGGAAAATCAGGCCCTAACTCATTGGGGCCAACTGGCCTAGGATGGCCAAAGAAGTGCTCGTATATGGCATCGGGGTGACATCCTCAAATGGAGGCAGCAAAGGATTTAGAAGTTCAGGGTAGATAGAATAGAAGTTTGGCGATCGTCGACCGCCAAGATACTCAGACAAGATATCGTAGGAAAAGTCAAGATTTCTTTTGGCTACCCAAGTCATAAAGTCAAAACCCCCTTGCGGTCCTTGTTGCAAATTGTTGTAGAATTCTGAGACGAGGTCAACGTTGATGGTTCGCTCAAGGGAAAGGAAGAATTCGAGGTTGTAGAAATCAATCACCTCTTTAATAGAGGGACAGTGGTCATATAGAAAAAGTCTATCAATAGACCTACACGGAAGGAGTTTGAAAGTTTAGTTTGAAAAGCTTGTTTGAAGGCAGCATTAGGAAATCGAGAACTAGAGGAAGGTTGAGGCCTACGAGGGGGTACAGACGATGAAGGGCCTTTGCCCTTCGAGGTCCCTACAGCGGGTTCTTTGCCTTTGGAGGATTTCCTAAGGATTGGAATGATCAAGCAAAGGTTGATTTAATCATGTAATCAAGGTCACGACAGGAAGTTACGAGCACAGCCAACACAATGGATCAAATGTAGGTCAGTTTGATCAGATGAATTATAACACAATGAATTGATCAAATACAATGAAGGTCATAGCACAAGTTGAATTGTAGAATTGAACACATAATGATCAAATGAAGGAAATTATCAGTGAGGTTAAACGTAAGGTCACGATAATGAAAGGTTATGGCAAAACATAGTGTTTGAATGGATCAAGGCAAGCACACAACACAAGTTGAAACACATTGATTAGTACACACTCATAATTTATGGAGTAAACAACAAGATAAATTCGCAAAGATGCCTTACTTTGGTGCCATGAAGTTAAGATTGGTTGGATCGGCTGAGAGAAACACTTTCTGAAACCTGCGCAAGAGGGGGTCTGAACGCAGGAGATGAACTCAACATCTCGAGCAGGAGAGAGGCTCGACAGCTTATGGAGACAACACAGCACAGATGGCTCGCTGAGACAACACAGAGGATTGAAGCTCAAGCCCGCAACAACAGATCTCGCTGAAGACTCAGAGCTCGCGCGAAGAAAGACGAAGAAAAGAGGGGACACAGGAACTCACAGGAAGAAGAGAGGATGTT
Source organism: Boesenbergia rotunda (assembly GCA_024364735.1). Classification (NCBI taxonomy): domain Eukaryota; kingdom Viridiplantae; phylum Streptophyta; class Magnoliopsida; order Zingiberales; family Zingiberaceae; genus Boesenbergia; species Boesenbergia rotunda. Next base: position 1,135,552 of record JAGFNQ010001148.1, on the reverse strand, counting down.
TCTCAAGTGCGATTTGGAGGAGTCGACTAGGGTTGAGGAAGAGGAGAGGAAGTTAATAGGTTGGTGGACCGATCCACCAACCGAAATTTATTACGATCGAACGGATCACTGTTCGATCTAGGAACGCCCAGACCGATCAGGGAACCACCTGATCTGTCTGGCTGGGGCCTGATCGGTCGGGTGACCGATCAGGGATGCCCCTGATCGGTCTGCCGATCGATCAGGGAGCGAACAGAGAGTTTGGGAAATTTTTGCATGACCTTCTGATCGGTCCGTGGACCGATCACCAAGGTAGTCAGATCGTTCCGTGGACTGATCAGGTCCAATATAGAAGAATTTCTGTGGTTTATCGCGAAATAACTTGATCGGTCATTTGGACCGATCAGGCCAACTCCTAATCGGTCTGGTGACCAATCAGGGAGGTCCCTGATCGGTCTGTGGATCGATCAGGGATCGAACAGAAGGTTGTGAGCTTTCTGTGAGCTCACTGATCGGTCTGTGGACCGATCAGATATCAGAAGAATCTGAAATTCCCGATATGTATCAGAATTCCCGTTTCAAACCACCCTAACAACCCCTAATTCAACCAGAATTGATTCCGCTGAACCCTAAGGAGTTCCTCAATCAAAATATATTCCTCTCCATCAACAAAGGAAAACGTCAAGGGAAAATGTTGTTTAACCATCTTAAAAACAAACATGTTCAAATTTGTTTAAGATACATATTAAGTCCATAATCCCTAAATTTGTCTATCAGGTTTGTATTAGTATGTTTCTAGTATGATTATGTCAGGTTTGTTTCAGAATTCCAAGGCAGGTATGCATACAAACATTTGAACAGAAAATTCATAATCATAGATAGCATACATAATGGATGTGTATTGCTATTTAGTAAAGATGAATTAGTTACTTTCCTCTTTGTTTTGGAAGCATATCTGATCATGATAGAATTTTAATACTAAAGTAGATTACACTTTTGCATGATTAAATATTTTGACACATGAATTCCATAAAAATCACTAACCAAGGGATTACATTATTATAAGAACTAAAACAATGGAGATCAAATTATCTAATTTGAATTTTCCATAACTAATCATGTGGATAACAATTTTCCCTGACCATGGATTTGGAGCACCCATTATTAACAACCCATGTTGATAGATGCTCCCCCTCAATCCAATCTATACAATTCTAAAGATAGAGGTTTTAGGTACCCAAATTTTGGGACCTAATGCATCAACAATGAAGGCTTTGGGCACCCATGCCTTAGCTATTTTCTTCTTACGTCCATGAACCCTAGAATCATTTGGTGGTCTAATACGAGTTCTAGATATTAATGACACAAAGGTTGGTTCTTTAGGTCGGTAACCTATACCGGCCTTGTTGTAAACCGCCCTTTGGGAGTTAAGAACCATATCTAGGGTTTTGGAGCTTGTTGAAAATTTCTCAAGAATATTCTTGAGGTTTTCAACTTCGCTCTTCAAGTCCTTATTTTCATCCTCAAGAATCTTAACATGCAAGTCATCAATATCATGGTCTTTAGGTGTTTTCAATTGTTCTATTTCTAATTTTAAAGCCTTCATATTATTCTTAGATTTTTTAAGCATGTTTGTCAAGCAAGCTATTGTTCTATAGCATTTATCTAGTTCGGGAGAAATTACCCCTTCATCATCCGAAGATGATGAAGCCGCGGTTGAGGAGTCACTCGATTCGTCATCACTTTCCTTGTTTGACTCTTCTAAGGCCATGAAAGCCACGTGACAGTGGGTCTTCTCCTCCTCCTTGTCCTTCTTCTTTCTTTTGTCACCTGCCACAAAAGCTACACCTTTCTCCTTTGGACTTTGTTAGCGATCTCGTGTAATTCCATCTCACAAAATAAATCTTCCAATTTGACAATTGACAAGTCCTTAGAAACCTTGTAGGCATCCACCATGGATGACCACAAGGCACTCCTTGGAAAAGCTTTTAGGACATACCTCACAAGGTCGCAGTTCTCGACCTTTTCGTCAATGGAGTGGAGACCGTTGAGAATTTCTTTGAATCTACCATGAAGTTCACTTACGGTTTCACTCTCCTTCATGGAGAGATTTTGTAGTTGATTAAGAAATAAGTCCCTCTTGGCTATTCTCGAGTCTCGGGTGCCCTTATGGAGTTCGATGAGCTTGATCCATAAATCCTTTGTGCTTGTAAAGGGACCAACTTTGATTAGTTGGTCCTTGTTCATTCCACATTGCAAGGTAACCACCGCCTTCGCATCGACTTCTCCTTTGCATGTTTGCTCAGCCGACCAACACGAGAACTCTAACACTTTTCCCTCCGCATCTCTTGGAGGGGTGAAGCCTTCCTTCACAAAGAACCACATTCCAATATCGGTCTTGAGGTAGTACTCCATGCGAGACCTCCAATATTGAAAATCAGATCCGTCGAAGAAGGGAGGTCGGGTGGTGCTAAATCCTTCTCTCAAAGCCATCGTTGTTAGCTCTCGGATGTTAAGCCACTTGAACAGAGCCCCAAGCTCTGATACCACTTGTTGGTGCTTGGATGGCTAGAGAGGGGGGGGGGTGAATGTAGTCAGACACTAATTTTTCAAACTCTTTAGAATCTCTGCACTTTGACGGTTAGCAGCGGAAGCAAAGTAAACAGGAAAACAAAAATGCAGAAATTAAAGAACACCAAAAACCCTAACACGAGGATATATAAGGTTCGGGGATAACTTACCCCTACTCCTTGACGTGCCCGTAAGGTGGGCGATCCCTTGATCGTCGGCAGATCAAGCCTCGAAAAATCTGGATATCAAATCTTCCTTCTTGGTGGAGAAACCTCTCCACACAATGTCTCAACAGAGTATATGGAATGAAAAGCACAAAGACAATAAACACACTTACAGAACACAATGAACACAGACGAAAGCACTTCACCAAGCTCACCCAACACAACTCTCAAGCAAGAGCTCCCAGCTCTTCGTGTCTGCTTGCTGATGGACTCGCCAAGTTCTCCTCTGCTTTAAGGTGCTCAAGTTGCAGAAGCTTCAAAGGATGGTCAATGAATGCTCAAGAGTTGTTGCAACAAGGTGAAGGATGAATCAGTGTTATGGCAACAGAGAACCGTCTCCCATCACTTCATCACCAGCCAACACTTAGCCTGCTGTCAATAGACGCTCCTCTGCAGCTCCCAGCTGCTCATCTAAGGCAACTCAGCTAGCCTTGACCTCTTCTGGACTCCCTCCAGTCGAGCCTCAGGTCATCTTCCCAGCCGTTCGCCAGAAGACAGAAGACGTTGTATCCTGCGGAAGCAAAAATAGCCAAACCTGCTATAGCGAAAGCCTCTGTTTGACCCTCCTTCAATGTTTGAAATCATCCCTGTCACCTGCACACTTAATCAGAGGTTTAGCAAATGAAATCAAACTTGCATCAGTAATAGCAGAGAAAATCAGAGCGAGTTCAGTAGTGTATCAATAGAAATCAGAACGCGATCAGAACTCTGATAGCATATTTTGAATTAAAGTTCAGCTTCTGATTGGTCACCAGACCGATCAGAGAGGACCCTGATCGGTCACCAGACTGATCAGAGTAAGCCCAGACCGATCAGGTTCCATCCTGATCGGTCCACGGTGAGAAATCTGAGATCGCGACTTCTAGTGATCGGTCACCAGACTGATCCAGCACTAGCTGGGTTTCCTCCAGCTTCTTTCTGCCACAACCACTGATCGGTCACCAGACCGATCAGGGTCCATCCTGATCGGTCATAGTGAGGAGCTCGCGATTTCTGAAATCCCTCGGATCGTTCACCAGAACGATCAGGAGCTCTCCCTGATCGGTCACCAGACCGATCAGGAGCCGAACAGAAGCCAACCCAAGTATCTGTTCTCTCCCTGATCGGTCACCAGACCGATCAGCCTCCTCTGGATCGGTCACCAAACCGATCCATAAAGGATGTTTGTGCCAACTTCCCTGATCGGTCACCAGACTGATCCAGAGACTTCCAATTCAACCCTAAGTCAAGAGAACGAGCTCCCTAGCCCTCTCTGACTCGTGCTCAGTCCCCCGGACCAAGATTCCGTGCCCAGCTTCACTCACCGGGACTTCATTCAACCTAGCTTCACTCACTAGGACCTGGCTTCACTCACAAGGATTTCAGTCACCCGGCTTCACTCATCGGGACCCGGCTTCACTCACTGGGATTTCAACCTAGCTTCACTCACTAGGATTTCAATCACCTGGCTTCACTCACCAGGACACGGCTTCACTCACCGGGATTTCAACCTAGCTTCACTCACTAGGATTTCAATCACCTGGCTTCACTTACCAGGACCCGACTTCACTCACTGGGATTTCAACCTAGCTTCACTCACTAGGATTTCAATCACCTGGCTTCACTCACCAGGACCCGACTTCACTCACCGGGATTTCAACCTAGCTTCACTCACTAGGATTTCAATCACCTAGCTTCACTGACCAGGACCCAGCTTCACTCACCGGGATTTCAACCTAGTCCCACTAGGTGTGCCTAGTCCTACTAGGTCTTTTCCACTTCACCTAGTCCCACTAGGTCTTTTCCACTTCACCTAATCCTACTAGGTGTGCCTAGTCCCACTAGGTGTGCCTAGTCCCACTAGGTCTTTTCCACTTCACCTAGTACCACTAGGTGTGCCTAGTCCCACTAGGACTTTTCCCATGCAAGCGTGCGATCTCCTGATCCACCTGGACTTAATCCGAATTCATTCAATCAAACTTAAATCGTTGTCAACACCACAATAACAACAGGGCCAGACTGCATCAACAAGTCCGACCTAAGATTTCAGTTGACATTCAAAGTTAGGATCGAACAACACTGGTTGTCGTACATGAACTTATTTTATATATTATGTAACACCCCAAATTTTCCCATATGAAATATTATGAATTCATGAAACATTATTATTATGAAATGTTATGATGAGCTTGGTTTAATGGGCTTTGATATGGATTAGTGGAAAATGTAATAAAAAGAAGATGTAGAAAGGAGGAAGCAGGGATTGAACCTTGAACCTCCTAGTTGCACTAACAATGTCTTAACCATTGCACCAAGCCATGTTTCATGTTGAGAGAATAAGAAACATGCTTGTTAAAGCTAGGGAAGTGAAGAGACATGTCCCTTCATGAGAAGAGTATAAATAAGAGAGGGAGAAAGAAGTTACATTTCTTCTTCTTCTTCCCCACTTCAATTTTCGAAAACCTAGAGCCCTTCTTCTCCCTTTCCAATTTCGAAAAGTGCACCCTAGGGTTCTAACCCTAGGGAATTGGAAGGAAGAGGAACCATTCAAGGATCTTGCCCTCTACTAGGGCCAAGAGTGCTAGAGAAGTCTAACATGGGAAATTCTCATTTCTCCTTCAACCAAGGGTATCCTAAGGAGTAAGAGAAGGAGAAATTCAAGCGAAAGGATGTAAGTATCCCCTCGCCTGCAGTGTAATAGTCATTGTATGTTTGTTCTTTTTCTTCTTCTCCTTGATTGTTTCGAAAATGGGGATTTTCCCCTTGATGAGTTTCGGCCACCCCTTAGGGGAAGGCCTTGGTTACTCCTTAATACATGAGAAGACCCCTTGGAACTTAGGGTATATGTATATGTTGTTTCCTTCAAAATGTTGTGAACAAAACCTAGGGTTTTACCCTTGTATAGGTTTCGGCCACCCCAAGGGGGAGACCTTGGTTACTCCTTAATACATGAGAAGACCCCTTGGAACTTAGAGTATACATATATGTTGTGTCCCTTCATTTTGTGATGACAAAAACTAGGGTTTAGAGTTGGATGGGTTTCGGCCAAGGCATGGGAACTAGGGTTTGTGAGGGTTGAATTATCCTATAATATATATCCATGCTTAGTGTATTGTAAGATAGTGTATACAAGGTGTTTGTATAAATGCCTGTGTGAATGTTTTATTGCAAAAACCCTAATTTCCCCTACCCTATGACTTTCGGCCAACACCCTAAGATTAGGGTTTGTGAAGGTTAAACTACCCTATGGAATATGCTTATGTTGGGGATGATGATATGTATATGCATGTGATGTTTAAATGGAATGTTTGATTGGAAAACTTTAACTTTTAGCATGCTACCACTTCCTATGATATGAGTATGATCTATGTGACCAATCTTGTCATATATATAAGTATGTTTAAGTGGTTGAATTATGATGTATATATGAGCATGTCTTATAGCCCATGGGGCACCCTTATGAGATTGCATGTGATGTGTATGTTAAAATGCTTGAAAGGATACTCCACTAAGTATGGGATCAAGAACACCCTTATGTTGTGTGGTGTGTCCCTATGAGATCAGAAACACCCTTGAAGAGTGGTGTGTCCCTTGAGAAGTGAATTTGGAGTACTCCTTAGCATATATGTAAAGACATGATAAGTATTTTACTTTGGAAGTTGTGTACCCGACTCGTAAGGGGGTCGTTAAACAAATCCGGGGTGCATGTTAACGTAAGGTCATGGCTCCGGTAGGACGTAAGGGTCCTGCTCTAATTGGTTGGTGGCTCGCTACCCCAATCCATTAGGGAACGCGCATTATGTGGTACACAACTGGGCCCTATATGATATGGATGTATTTTTAAGTAATACCTTTATGGAATTGTTTTGAAAAACATTGATTATATGTGAAGGGTATGCTTAAGATACTTTATGCTGCATGCTTAGAAACTTTGATATTTACTATGCTATGATGAACTCATGTTTATGATTTATTATGTGTACATGTTGTATACTTTCGTATGGATTTTGCGAGTAGGACAGGATCCTTACTAAGCTTTTGTGCTTACTAGTTAAGTGTTGTCTTATGCTGCAGATAAAGGTAAGGAACACTTGAACTAAAGGAAGAGGCAGGAGGGCTGAAGATGTGTGGGGTGGTGGCTCGGGAAAGAGAGATTTCTATATATCTACTTTATTATGCTTTTGTTAGTGACTCCTTGATAAGGAATGTTAGTAATTACCCTTATAATTGATTAGGTTTGATTATGTTGTGAGTTGAACTACTTGTGAACCTTACTATCATGACTCACGTATTACTAAACTTACTATGCACTTACCATGTTCCAATGATTCAAGCATGATACTAGATTGACATGTATCGACTAGTATGCTTAGCACTTGTAAATATCACCTGATAGTTAGATAAGCATGCTCAGCACTTAGTCCTCGCACCCTTGCATTGGTTGTTTTAATTTTATGCTAGAAGAAAAGAAAATAATTATATGATTGGTTGTTACGTAACCCCGCCCCGAGAGTAGATATGAGGGCGAGCGTTACATATTATTTGTATTCAAACTAACTCTGTGTTGCAGCTAAAGAAGATGGAGACTGGCCACATCTGGGGCGCCCGAGAAGCCTCGGGCGCTTGAGAACATAGGTACTCAAGAGGTCTTGGGCTCCCCTGTGCGAATGACTCAGTTGGGCGAGGCTGAGTTAGTGCGCGCTGACTGGAGTCGCCACGTCAGCAACACAGGCACCCCAAATGCTCTCGGGTGCCCGAGAAGGTTATGTTTTGACCAAGGAACGGATTAGGACGCAGCTGGATCGCAGTGTTGGGGGCGCTCCTATAGGCACTCAGGTGCCCGTATGCCCCTTTATAAGGGGTTTTGACAACAGACTTCCAAAATCAGTTTTTTATAGCTTTTGTGCTCAAGTATGCTGGTCTGAAGCGATCTAGAAACATTGAAATGCTGCTCCAACAACAACGCGCTACTTCCACCACTTACTTAAAGTTGTCTGTATAATTTGTTATTTTTCTATGTACTTAAATTTATATCTTTGTAATACCTTTTGCGACTTATAGAATTGTCCAACATAAACGGTCAAGGATTGTAGGCCTCGGAGTAGGTTATAGACTCCAAGCCAAATAAAAATAAACGTGTTGTGCTTGTTTGACTTGTGTTTGTTCTTTCTGCTGCATACACTCTTACCTAAATCCAAGAATTTTGAAACGTTATATTCATCCCCCCATCCCTCTATCGTTCTCTATGATCCCACAATGGAGGTTTTGGAGGATACGTAGTGATAGGGTTGAATAGTCTGTGCCCGACACTAGGGATGAAGAAAGCCACGGGGCGCGACCTGGCAGATTGAAGCAACCTCCCTTCCTGGGCCCCAAGGCCCCCCTTAGGAAACGCGCTCGGGAAAGGTAGTCCGGAGATCCGTTATCCCTGTGGGGCGACAGGAAGGAGCAGCTCCGGGACTCCAAAGAGAATCTTCCGGAGACTTTGAGAAGGCCCACTCGGTGGCCTCCAACGCCCAAAGGCATGAAGAAGGACAGGGGAAGAGGGATGAACCCAAATGCTCTCATAATGTCCCCTCTACACCCTTCTCGTCCAAGATTGTTGAAGACCCCATGCTCAAACAGTTCCGTGGGTCGGGGATCCCTGATTATGTTGGGAAGACGGATCCAGAGGATCACGTCTGTAAATTCGAGAATGTGGCACTCCTGCACCTGTATACTGATGGTGTGAAGTGCCGTGTGTTCTTGAACACCTTGTCCGGAGCGGCTCAACGGTGGTTCTAGAGGTTGCCACAAGGTTCTATCAACTCCTTTGTGGAGTTCAAGACAACCTTCCTCCACCATTTTGAGAGCAGCCGTCGCTACCAGAAGAAGACACTTAACCTGTTCGCCCTCAAGCAGAAGACTAAGGAACCGCTCAAGAAGTACATCTAGAGGTTCAACCGGGTGGCGCAGGACGTGCCTAGTGCAACATCGGAGGTACTCGTCAGTGCCTGTACCCAAGGGCTCGCTGAAGGGGACTTCTTCCGATCCTTGGTAAGGAAGCCCCTGCCAATTTCGATGATTTACTGGGATGCTCCATCAAGTATGTCAATGTGGAAGAAGTACAGTACGCCCGGCGCAAAGACCCTATCGGAGCCCCCCCTCCAGTGGTCCCCCGATCAGACAGGAGGGAGCCCCCGACCCTGGCCCGGGGAAAGGAACCTCACCCCGGGAAAGATCACTGGCCTGGTAGGCGCCAGATGGTGGAGACGGTGGACACCGAGCTGCCAGAGCCGTCACCAAGGTACTGTGGTTACCATGGCAGCTCAACACATTCCACTGAAGAGTGTCGCGCCTTGAAGAAGAAGTTCGGCGAGGAGGTAGACACCAAACCTCGAAGAAAGTGGAATAAATTAGGGTACCACAGAAGGTCTCCCAATCGAAGTTTCTCTCCATGGCGACAGCATGTCGAGGGAAACGAGGCCCAACCTCGGTCTCAATCACGTTCGCGAGGTAGGAGTCGGGGCTTGCACCCCGAAGATCTCTCTCCTTGGAGAGAGACCTCCAAAAGGGCAAGGCCCTCATGCGGGGTCCGCCCTCGGGTCTATTAGTGATATGAGAGATGTGTCCTAAGGCAATCGCCTTATGATTGTAATCATTTATGAATATTCACTATTTGAGTATACATGTTTGTGTATTTGATTGAGGTCTTAAACTCATTTACTGAATGTCCACAATACAATTCACAACATGAGAGAATTTGTGATGAATTCATAACTAGTGATTATCTCTACATGTGCAATTGTGAAGTATTGAAATAGTCCCTAGTCGATGAATTGATAAATACGGACACTATCAATTCTGTTGAGACTAGCATGGGTTATTATCTAATCAGCTGATTCTCACTGGCTGGTGACATTTAGATGTCCGGAGATAAACATGAATGCTAGTTAAGGGAACTAGTTCATTGGAGTGACTGGCTGTAAAACTTCATATGGTAGTCTACATATAGATATGTCAGTGAAGTTCTTACTGCAGCTTAAGTGCGATGTTCCTTTGACTTGCGGTGATCAAGTCATCTTGGTCATGGAGACTTATACTTTGACATCTTAAGCAAGCATCTCCAAGGAGGTGTGGACCCAAGATGATTGGGTATAAGCCGAAGTGCCCGAAGATGATTGAACAGCCTACAAAGGATTCACCACTCCTTGCGAGGAGATGTATACCCGAGGCCTATCGTCGGATTGTTACTCAAAGCCTCTGGCCAGAGCATGACATGTTCAGAGTATGAATATCTTAAATACATGAGAGTAATTAAAATCCGTAGGACGAGAAAACGTTACTTGGGCTAGGTGTGACGTAGTCAGCCTAGTGGGGACTGACGCACATAGACCATGTCCTGAACCAAGTGGGTATAAGATGGTGAAGGGAATGGGGCATGATTCATTATAGCTGCTGAAGGGTTTCAGAATTGTTTCTGAGGTCAACCGTTGATCTTTCGATTAATTGGGGATCATGATGTACTACTAGGTGCCACTCATGATCGTTCTATAATTGATTAATTATAGACGACCAACATAAATCGAAAGCCTATTTAGTCACACGTGCTACGAGTAATCCGAGGGATTTAAAACGAGTTGAAAATTAGATTTTCCATTCAAGAGAGATTAAGTTTGGTTGAGCCAAACGATAAGTCGAATCTGAATTTTTCAGAGACGCATCGGAAGCGTAAAATGGCTAAGTCTTTAGAAGACTTAATAGATGAATTAAATAAGTTTAATTCATTGAGGCTTGGCTTGGATGGGCCGGCCAAAGAGGGCCTCCATCCTCTTTGCTTGGCCGGCCACAACAAAGGGAGAGAACCAAGTTTTTGGTTCAATTTATAAAATAAACCAAGTGTGGTTTGTTTTATAAAATTATGAATGATATAAATTTTTTTATAATAAACCAAGGTTTGGTTTATTTCTTCATGGAAATTAAAATGAACTATGGATTGGTTTATTTTATAAAATCAATCATGGATTGATTTACCATGATAAGGAAATTTATTCCATAGGAGAGAAGAGACTTGATTGATTTTTATCATGAATTAAAATATGATTTTAACCATGATATAAAATCAAACTTGGCATGATGGAATAAGTTATTCCATATTTGAGAGGCTTGATGGTTGAGAGACCACTATATAAAGGACCCAAGGCAAGGCTTGGGTGATAATCGATGAGACGAAGGCATAGGCTCTCTCCCTCTCTTTCTCTCCTTCTCTTCTCCCCTTCTTGTCGTGCGCCAACCAGCCCCAAGAAGGAGCACCAGCCGGCCATCCTTTTGTGGTTAGTCTTCCGACTTCTCTCTTGGTTTTTCTCGTCACGTTCTCGGAGAATCTAGTAGTTCTCGAGAACACGAAACTCGTGGCTTTGCGAAGTCATCCCGAAGATACTTGGCGTGGACGCGAATAGAGGCGGAGCTTCCAAGGGACGCTTACGGTTGGATCTCGTCCCTTCCTTCGAGTTACGCGAGGTAATACGTAAATTAGATTATGTTTCTGTAAAATTTTAAATATATGATCATGTCTACACAAGATAAAATTGCATGCTTAGATGTGTGGTTAAATAATTTGAGAAATTATTTATGCTAAACCTTCCGCTGCACGTAATTAATTTTAAAATTACGAACCCGCATCCATGTCAACATGCACTCAGTCCCAACAGTGGTATCAGAGCCGAGGTTTATGTTCGACATAATCATATAATTGTTTTGTGGAAAGCTTTATCATGATCTCAATTTTGGAAAAATTTTCAATTATGAAAACTTTCCAATTATGGTAAATTTTCGATTTAGGAATTTCAAAGTTTGGAAATCCTCATGAAATTTTGCAAACTTTTGAAATATCTCTGTTTCTGAAATTTTATGATAATTGTGAAAACTTTTCATTTTTGGAAACTTTCCAATTTTGGAAATTTCCTATTTTGGAAATTTTCCAATTTTGGAAAAACGTAAGTTTTCTTTGTACCAGAAACTTACAATTATTCTGAAAACCTTTTATTTTTGGAAACTTTCTATTTATAGAAAGCTCACAATTTTGGGCACTTTCTTTCAAGAAAGTCTAGACAAATTATGGGAATATTAATTGGCATTTAAATTTATAATTGGAAATTAAATTATTTACAAAATTCTTTATTTTGGATTGAGCCTCGGGGAGCCGTCCAATTTAAATTTAGTTGTTATAATTAAATTTCCTAAATTGAATTTAAATTGTCAAATTCTTATTTTGGATTGAGCCTCGGGGAGCCGTCCAAATTAAGTTATTGATATTAATTTTCTATAAATAAAATATGTGATCAAATCTTGAAAATTTTTGAGGTGATTCTCAAACGATAATTTCCGTATTTGATTTATGAGGTGATGCTCTTACATATTATTATCTCCAAAATTAATTAGGAAAATTGTTTCCTATAGAGTATATTTCCTTAAATAAGATTTTCATGAAAATAATATATGGTTGAATTAAGGGAATCTGTCTCTTAATTTAATAAGATTTGATTTAGAGAAATCAAAGTCTTAAACATATTATTTCTGAAATTGATTATGATAATTCAGGAAATTGTTTCCCAAAACAATTCCTTAAATAAAGTATGAAATTAGAATTAGGAAATCCGGTTCCTAATTCAATTAATGAGACTTGATAAATTAAGTCACATACATACTTTATTAAGGAAATCGTTAGAACATGACATAATTATATGTCATGAATCTGCATAAAAGAAAAGGATGAGACCCAAAACCCCTTTCAAAATATTAAGGTCAACACCTTCCATTAATATGGTTAGAACCAGAGTTTTGTTTCTCGTTTGGGTTGATGGACACATCCATGCCCGGCTTGAACTTCAATATGTTCAAACCATGGAATTAGTTTATGATTAATATAGTTGGAGTCAGAGGTCAATCCTTAGTTTTGGTTGTTGGACACATCCAAGCCTGACTAAACGGTTGAATGATCTCCAACCATATTAAAACTATTTCTTGATTAATGGGTCAGCCTTAAGCTTGGAGCATCGATTTGTTGTGCCACAGCCAAGGTCGATGTAAAGAGAGGGGCAGTTGGGTGCTATGTATATTGTTGCATACTTGTTAATGAGTTAACAACCCAATGATTTATGCAAACATTCAATTAGTTGATAGCATAATGTGATAGTTACATATGTATAATATGTAATCGGTATAATTACCTACCTTCATAGCTAAGAATAACTTGATGGACTCTAGCCATGGTTGTTCTTATCTATGGTTGGATATCAACCTATTTGGAGATGTTCCTACAATCTCCCGAATTGATAAAAAAAAAGGGTTATTCAATTCGAAAAATAAATAGGATTTAATTAATGTATATTGATGCATTCTTTATCATTCTCATCACATAACCTCAATTTGTATTTCTAGGATAATCACCTGATCATGTCTTCTCTGAATTTACGTTCCATTTTGGATACCAATAAGCTGACTGGGCCAAACTTCATGGACTGGCTTCGAAACCTGAGGATAGTCCTCAAGGCAGAAAAGCTTGCTTATATCCTTGAAGAACAACTTCCCAACCATCCTCCTGAAGATGCAACTCCAGACCAGTTAGTGGCCTATCAGAAACATGTGGCCGATTCTGAATTTGCGAGTTGCATCATGCTGGCCGCTATGGTACCTGAGCTACAAAAGCAGCATGAGCATATGGATGCTCATACCATCGTCTTCCATCTTCATGAGATGTTTGACGAGCAGGCGAGATCCGAAAGGTTTGAGGTCTCCAGACTCCTCTTCACCTCTAAGATGCAGGAAGGCACTTCTGTTTCATAATTTATGTTGAAGATGTTGGGGTACATTGAGCGACTAGGCACACTCGGATTTGCAATGGATCACGAACTAAGTATTGACTTAATTCTGCATTGTTTGCCCAAGAGTTACTCACAGTTTGTAGAAGAACTATCGGATAAACAAACTAGAAACTACCATTCCTGAGTTGCTTAACCTGCTGAAGACTGTAGAGCCTTCTGTAAAGCAGGATCAGAAGACGGTACTGTTAGTTGGTTCCTCAAAGAAAGGCTCTAAGAGGAAGCCTAAAGAACAAAATAAGGGAAGGAAGAAAAGGGCCAAAAAGATTGAAAAGGCACCAAAAGGCACTTGCCATCACTGTGGCAAGGAGGGCCACTGGCGAAGAAACTGCAAGGTTTATCTTGAGTCCTTGAAGAAGAAGGCATCCGATGCCCCATCCTCTTCAGGTATCTTCGTTATTGAATGTCACTCTATTTCCTCGTACACCTGGGTACTTGATACTGGATGTAGCTCACATATATGTAATGACATACAGGGGCTAAGGAATTGAAGAAGACTCGTCAAGGGAGAAGCGAATTTGCGAGTTAGAAATGGAGCAAAGATTGCTGCTGTTGCCATCGGAACATATTTGCTAAAGCTCCCTACTGGACTTGTCTTAGAATTGGATAATTGTTATTTTGTTCCTTCATTAATAAAGAACATTGTATCTATTTCATGCTTGAATGAAAAGGTTATCATTTAACTTTCAGTAACAATTGCTGTTACATAACTTTAAATGGTGTTCTTTATGGGACCGGAACTTTATGCAATGGTATCTACACGTTAGATTTATCCGGTGACGTTTTCAATATCGAAGTTAGCAACAAACGTGCTCGAATAGATTATCAAATAGACTCCTATATGTGGCATTGTCGTCTTGGCCATGTAAACAAGAAACGCATGACCAAATTACACCGATGTAGAATTCTGGAATCATTTGAACCTGGTTCATTTGATATATGCGAATCATGCTTAAAAGGCAAGATGACTAAATTACCCTTTTCCAAAAAGGTAAACCAGTGGGAGAATTGCTTGGTCTAATACATACTGATGCATGTGGACCAATGTCAACTCTTGCACAAGGAGGCTATAGCTACTTCATTACCTTTATCGTTGATCACTCACGATTCGGGTATGTGTTCTTAATGAAACACAAATCTGAAGCTTTTGAGAAATTCAAAGAGTTCAAAAGTGAAGTAGAGAAACAGCTTGGCAAAAGTATTAAGATACTTCGATCCGATCGGGGTGGTGAATACTTAAGTCAAGAGTTTCAAGATTATCTTAGGGACAATGGGATATTGTCTCAATGGACTCCGCCATATACACCACAACATAATGGTGTATCTGAGAGGCGTAACCGAACCTTGATGGACATGGTTAGATCTATGATGAATCATGCAACTCTTCCAAAATCCTTTTGGGGCTATGCGCTTAAGACAGCTGTTTACTTACTAAACAGAGTCCCGACCAAGGTAGTATCTACTACTCCATATGAGATGTGGAATAGTAAGAAACCTCATTTATCTCACCTCAAGATATGGGGTTGTCCTGCTTATGTAAAGCGGGCTGTATCAGACAAATTGGATTCTAAGTCTGATAAATGTCTATTTATTGGATACCCTAAGGAAACGAAAGGTTACCAATTCTATCATCCCTTGGAACAAAAGGTGTTTGTTTCAAGGCATGCTGTATTTCTAGAAAAAGAATTTCTTTTACAAGAAAACAGTGGGAGTAGCATTGAACTTGAAGAAGTTCAAGAAACTCCAATAGACATTACAGAGACACCTAGTCTAGACACACAACCAATAACTCATAATGATGAGCTATCAGTTGAACCTAAAACAACACCACTTCTTCATAGGTCTGATAGGACACGCAATATTCCAGAGAGATACGGATTTCTCATAAGTGAATCGAACGACGTATTACTCATTAACGATGACGAACCTATCAGTTATGAAGATGTTCTGAAAAATTCAAAAAGGGATAAATGGCTTGAAGCCATGAAGTCGGAAATAGATTCCATGTACAAAAATCAAGTATGGGACTTGATTAACCCACCTGAAGGGATTAAGCCCATAGGGTGCAAGTGGGTTTTCAAGAAGAAAACCGACATGGAAGGTAATGTTGTTACCTTTAAGGCTAGATTAGTGGCAAAAGGATATCGTCAGAAACAAGGAATTGATTATGACGAAACCTATTCGCCAGTAGCTATGCTTAAACCATTCGGATGCTCCTGGCCATAGCAGCTCATTATGATTATGAGATATGGCAAATGGATGTGAAAACAGCTTTCCTTAATGGAAACCTGCTTAAGGATGTATACATGATACAACCTGAAGGTTTCACATCGGTTAATAAAATCAAAGTATGCAAGCTTCGACGATCCATATATGGACTAAAGCAAGCATCCAGGAGCTGGAACATCCGTTTTGATGAGACAATCAAAGAGTTTAATTTCTCACAAAATCCTGATGAACCTTGTGTGTACAAGAAGGTTAGTGGGAGTGCAGTTGTATTCCTAGTGTTATATGTCGATGACATATTACTTATAGGAAACGATATATCAGTTTTACACTCAGTTAAAATTTGGTTGTCCAAAACTTTCTTCATGAAATACCTGGGAGAAGCAACCTATATCCTTGAGATTAGAATCTATAGAGATAGATCAAAACAGTTGCTTGGTCTTTCGCAGTCTACATATATAGACCGAGTGCTAGAAAGGTTTAGCATGTCGGAATCTAAGAAAGGTTACCTTCCCATCAGGCATGGGATCAACCTTTCGAAGTCTATGTGTCCACGCACAGAAGACGAGAGGATTTGCATGAATAAGATTCCTTATGCATCCGCGATAGGATCTATCATGTATGCTATGTTATGTACTAGGCCCGATGTATCATATGCTCTGAGCGTCACAAGCAGATACCAGTCTGATCCAGGAATCGATCATTAGGTGGCTGTCAAGATAATCCTCAAGTACTTAAGAAACACTAAGGATGTGCTCCTAATATATGGAGAAGGTGATATGGTAATACGTGGGTATACAGATGCCAGTTTCCAGACAGATAAGGATGACTCCAAATCTCAGTCCGGATACGTATTTATTTTGAATGGAGGCGCAATAAGTTGGAAGAGTTCCAAGCAAGACACCGTAGCGGATTCTACCACGGAAGCAGAATATATTGCAACTTCGGAAGCAGCAAAGGAAGCAGTCTTGATCAAAAAGTTTGTCTCAGAACTTGGTGTGGTTCCAACCATTGATAAAGCAATACCGGTTTACTGCGACAACAATGGAGCTATTGCACAAGCAAAGGAACCAATGTCTCATCAGCGATCCAAACATGTGCTTCGCCGCTATCATCTGATCAGAGAGATTATAAGTAAGAATGATATATAAATTGAGAAAATTCCCACTGAAAGGAATTTAGCGGATCCTTTAACTAAGACCTTGCCTCAAAGTAAGTTTGAGGGTCATGTTAGAGCCTGTGGTATTGGGTACCGTAGCGATTGGCATTAGACCAAGTGGGAGTTTGTTAGTGATATGAGAGAAGTGTCCTAAGATAATCGCCTTATGATTGTAATCATTTATGAATATTCACTATTTGAGTATACATGTTTGTGTATTTGATTGAGATCTTAAACTCATTTACTGAATGTCCGCAATACAATTCACAGCATGAGAGAATTTGTGATGAATTCACAACTAGTGATTATCTCTACATGTGCAATTGTGAAGTATTGAAATAGTCCCTAGTCGATGAATTGATAAATACAGACACTATCAATTCTGTTGAGACTAGCATGGGTTATTCTCTAATCAGCTGATTCTCACTGGCTGGTAACATTGAGATGTCCGGAGATAAACATGAATGCTAGTTAAGGGAACTAGTTCATTGGAGTGACTGGCTGTAAAACTTCATATGGTAGTCTACATATAGATATGTCAGTGAAGTTCTTACTACAGCTTAAGTGCGATGTTCCTTTGACTTGCGGTGATCAAGTCATCTTGGTCATGGAGACTTATACTTTGATATCTTAAGCAAGCATCTCCAAGGAGGTGTGGACCCAGGATGATTGGGTATAAGCCGAAGTGCCCGAAGATGTTTGAACAGCCTACAAAGGATTCACCACTCCTTGCGAGGAGATGTATACCCGAGGCCTATCGTCGGATTGTTACTCGAAGCCTCTGGCCAGAGCATGACATGTTCAGAGTATGAATCTCTTAAATACATGAGAGTAATTAGAATCCGTAGGACGAGAAAACGTTACTTGGGCTAGGTGTGACGTAGTCAGCCTAGTGGGGACTGACACACATAGACCATGTCCTGAACCAAGTGGGTATAAGATGGTGAAGGGAATGGGGCACGATTCATTATAGCTGCTGAAGGGTTTCAGAATTATTTCTGAGGTCAACCGTTGATCTTTCGATTAATTGGGGATCATGATGTACTACTAGGTGCCACTCATGATCGTTCTATAATTGATTAATTATAGACGACCAACATAAATCGAAAGCTTATTTAGTCACACGCACTACGAGTAATCCGAGGGATTTAAAACGAGTTGAAAATTGGATTTTCCATTCAAGAGAGATTAAGTTTGGTTGAGCCAAACGATAAGTCAAATCTGAATTTTTCAGAGACGCATCGGAAGCGTAAAATGGCTACGTCTTTTGAAGACTTAATAGATGAATTAAATAAGTTTAATTCATTGGGGCTTGGCTTGGATGGGCCGGCCAAAGAGGGCCTCCATCCTCTTTGCTTGGCCGGCCACAACAAAGGGAGAGAACCAAGTTTTTGGTTCAATTTATAAAATAAACCAAGTGTGGTTTGTTTTATAAAATTATGGATGATATAAATTTTTTTATAATAAACCAAGGTTTGGTTTATTTCTTCATGGAAATTAAAATGAACCATGGATTGGTTTATTTTATAAAATCAATCATGGATTGATTTACGATGATAAGGAAATTTATTCCATAGGAGAGAAGAGACTTGATTGATTTTTATCATGAATTAAAATATGATTTTAACCATGATATAAAATCAAACATGGCATGATGGAATAAGTTATTCCATATTTGAGAGGCTTGATGGTTGAGAGGTCACTATATAAAGTGTTGGATCGAGAGAGATGATAGAGGGGGGTGAATATCGTAAAACGTTCGGATTGGAAAAGAGACTGCGTAGCGGAAGTTTAAAAACAAAAACACGCAAACACCAAGTTTTTTACTTGGTTCGGAGCCTAGGTCGACTCCTACTCCAAGGCCCACGGTCGCTGACCGTTTACTGCGGGCAATACTATAATCGCGCAAAATCAGTTACAGAAATAGAATTACAGTTAAAGTGCTGTACTGAAATTAAACTCTGTTTTTTACTGACGTCCGGTGTAGATTACTTTTTCCGGAGCAGTAGGACGTCGTCGGCGCTTGTATCTTGAGTCGGGAGGTTGCCGGAGCAGAGCGCGGAAGCAGAAGAGCGTGAATTCGTTCGAGAACTTGGATGTTCGAAAGCCTTGGCGTTGGGTGCTATTTATAGCACCTCGGGGCGCCCTGGACGTCGGGGGCGCCCCCCCCACCACGTGTCACGTGATCCGAGCTTCGCTCGGTCAACCTCTATCCCACTCGAATAGGGCTGAGGTTTGACACTGGGGGCGCCCGGGACGCTGGGGGAGCCCTGGTTGACTCCTTCAGCGCGGGCTTCTCGGCTGGATAAGGGTAATCGGCCTCGCTGGCTTAGTCGCGGGGCGCCCTGGGCGCCGAGGGCGCCCCGGCCAGTAAGCAGCCGAAGCACTTATTGCTTCGTTTGTTTTGTGTTGCCTTGGGGGCGCCCTGAATACTGGGGGCGCCCTGCTCAGCTACTTGCCTCTCTCCTTTGGGCATTCTGAGCTGCAGACACACGTTCCTTCGGTCCTGCATCCAGGGTTAGTCCAAAACAATATGAAGCAATAGAGTATTGAGTTTATACATCCTTAGCTGTCTTGGTTCTGTCTTTGGGTCTCCAAAATGGAACCCTAGGTCGAACCGACGCCTACTGTTCCCTCGACGGGGAACGCGTCCTCACCTACTCCTCTCAGGAGAGTTTACCTGTCGCCAACCGGCTCCTCCGGTTGGACTTTTGCCCAGCAGTCCTTCGCCAGGTCTTCAGTACCAAGCTGTCCTTCGCCTGGTGCCTAGCAGTCCTTCGCTAGGTCTTTGTCTCCTGGCATTCCTTCGTTAGGTGCCTAGCAGTCCTTCGCTAGGGCTTTGTATCCTGGCAGTTCTTCGCCAGGTGCCTAGCAGTCCTCTGTTAGGGCTTTGTATCCTGGCAGTCCTTCGCCAGGTGCCTAGCAGTCCTCCGCTAGGGCTTTGAATCTGCACACTCACGCAGCATGTTAGACAACAAATAAGACTTAACTTTTGAACCCTTTGCCATTTATCAAAACATAGGTTTGACTTGGGTGCTGTCTGCACCAACAATCTCCCCCTTTTTAATTTATGGCAACCCGATTCAAAAAGTTAAGTTAATCATAGCAGATGATACATCAGTTTAGTTCCCTCCCCTGGAAGGAATCTCCCCCTTGATTTTTCAAAAAAATTCGTGCAGTTTTTGAAACTAAGTTTTAAGGATGGATTTCATTTTCCTTACACTTTTCAACAGAAACTTTAGAGTCAAATTTTCCAAAAATAATTTTGGTTGTGCACTTTGGAAAAAAATTTAACCTTAAGTTTAAATACTTAGAGAAGGCTTAAGTACTTTAAAAATTTTGAAATCTTGAGAAGTACTTTTAATAATTTTGAAAGCTTAAGGTAAAGAGAAATTTTGAAAGCTTAAAGTAAAAAGTACTTAGAAAAATTTTGAAAGCTTAAAGTGAAAAGTACTTAGAAAAAATTTTGAATTTTGACCCAAAATTGAATTTTAAAGCTTAAGTGCTTTTTGAATAAAGGATAGAGTTTTTGAATTTTGAAACAAAATTGAATTTGAATTTTGAAAAAATTTTGAAACAAAATTTAAACTCTTTCTCCTTTGCTTATCTCTCCCCCTTTGCCATATATCAAAAATACAGGAATATAGCAAACAAGCAGATTGCATAATAAAAAATAAACTGCCTAATTTGCTGTGCTGAACCAATTCAAGAATTGAACTAAATCAACCCAGTTTTAATTTCTCTTTTAGGGTCCTGTCTAACCCGATTAGCTACTTACTAACTGTTATAAACAGTAGTTTTCGCTAGGGTTAGTCAAGTTAAGTGTTTTGTTCAAGTTAGATTTTCTAAACTTTGACACTTAACTTGATCAGTGTATAAGTTGTATTTAGTGTCCCAATTACTGCAGATGCACTGACTTAAAGCATCTTGAATTAAGGCAAAGACCTAAGCATCTCAACCCATTCTAGGTTATCAGTCAAAAGTACCCTAAGGTGCTTGTGAGATGCTGGCTTCTAAATCTATAGGTGCATGCAGTTGTAGGGTTAGGACCTAGGCTAAGTCCATTTGCGAAAAAACCTTAGTTTTGAAGGGGATAGTTTTAGAATAAAACTATGTCGAAAAAAAATTTATTTTTAAAAGTTTTTTCAAAAAATAAGTAAAAGCTGATTTTGAAATTAAGTAATGCAGTTTTAAAACTGTTTTTAAAAACTGATTTTCAAATCAAGTAAAGCAATAGGAAACTGAAGGTTAACCTATTCTACTAAGCACAGTCCTAACTGCCTTCTTAGTGAGCTGAACTCAGACTCAGGTAGGGGTTTAGTGAAAATGTCAGCTAAGTTAGATTTAGAGTCTACATGCTTAAGGACTATTTCACCCCTGGCTACATGGTCTCTTACAAAGTGGTGTTTAACTTCTATGTGTTTAGTCCTGGAATGTTGGATTGGATTCTTAGTTAGATTAATCGAGCTTATGTTGTCAATGAAGACTTGCGTTTGAGTGTAGTTAAGCTGGAAATCCTTAAGAGTGTGCATCATCCATAGTAATTGTGCTACACATTCTCCTAAAGCAACATACTCAGCTTCAGTTGTAGATAGAGCTACACAGTGTTGCTTTCTGCTGCACCAACTAACTAGACTATTTCCTAACAGTTGGCAGCTCCCACTTGTGCTCTTTCTATCTAGTTTGCAACCAGCATAGTCAGAATCCGAGTATCCTGACAAGTCAAAGGTTGAGGTCCTAGGATACCAAATCCCTACATTTAGGGTGCCCTTAACATATCTTAGTATTCTTTTTAGGGCTGCTAAGTGTGTTTCCTTAGCACAGGTTTGGAATCTAGCACACATTCCTACAGCAAAAAGAATATCAGGTCTGCTTGCTGTTAGGTACAGTAGACTTCCTATCATGCTTCTATAGAGTTTAAGGTCTACTGGTTTACCATCAGGGTCACTATCTATTTTCACATTTGTAGCCATGGGGGTACTTATGCTTTTAGAGTTATCCATTTTAAATTTCTTTACTAATTCTTTAGCATATTTGGATTGATGGACGTAGTTTCCATCCCTAGTTTGTTTAATTTGTAACCCTAAGAAAAAGTTAAGCTCACCAACTAAGCTCATTTCAAATTCATTTTCCATTATTTTAACAAATTCTTTTAGAAAGTTTGAGTTGGTGGACCCAAAAATTATGTCATCTACGTAGATTTGGGCAATAAATATATCTTTTCCTAGGGTCTTAATAAATAGGGTTGAATCAATTTGACCTTGTTTAAATTCTTTAGAAATTAAGTAAGTTGATAAACATTCGTACCAGGCCCTAAGTGCTTGTTTTAACCCATATAGTGCTTTAGTGAGTTTGTAAACGTGGTTAGGTCTTTCTAAGTCCTCAAACCCAGGGGGTTGTCCTACATAAACTTCTTATTTAATGAATCCATTTAGAAAGGCTGACTTTACATCCATTTGGTATAGCTTGAATCCTTTATGGGATGCAAAGGCTAATAACATCCTAATGGACTCAAGTCTAGCTACTGGTGCATATATTTCGTCATAATCTAACCCTTATACTTGGCTGAATCCTTTCGCTACTAAGCGGGCTTTATTTCTGACTATCTCTCCTTGATCATTTAACTTATTCCTAAAAACCCACTTAGTGTCAATGACAGATTTGCCCTCAGGTTTAGGTACTAGTTCCCAGACTTGGTTCCTCTCAAATTGGGCTAGCTCTTCTTGCATCGCTATGATCCAATCAGGATCAGGTAAGACTTCTTCTATAGTCTTAGGTTCTATTTTTGAGATCATTGCTATCTGACTAAGGTTTCTGTAGGAAGACCTAGTTCTGACTCCTAGGGTTGGATCACCCACAATTTGATCGGTTGGGTGACTGAGTCTGGGTTTCTTGGTTTTTCTAGTACTTGGTTCAGCCTCAGGTCCGGCTGGTCGGTTTGGTTCACTATTTGATACAACTATTTGAGTAGGTTCAATTATTGGTTCAATAGTTGATTCAATTGACTCATTAGTTGGTTCAATAGTCAGTTCATTTATGGGATCAACTAAGGATTCAACTGTTTGTTCATTATCTTCTTGATCAGAAGTTTGATTTAGATTATCAGATTTTGAGTTAATTTCTTCATTAAATATTAAATTGGTTGTTTCTTCGATTTTCTTAGTTTGTTTGTTGTAAACCCTATAGGCTCTACTTGTGGTTGAATATCCTAGGAAGATACCTGGGGTTGACTTAGACTGGAATTTTCCTAGATAGTCTTTGGTGTTTAGGATATGGACTTTACATCCAAAGACCCTTAAGTAATGTAGATTTGGAAGTCTATGATAGTATAATTCATAGGGTGTTTTGTTGTGTCGCTTGTTAATCAGGACCCTATTTTGAATGTAGCAAGCCGTACTAACTGCTTCTGCCCAATATTGATTGACTAGTTTGAATTCGTTGAGCATAGCCCTAGCGGCTTCCTGTAGGGTTCTATTTCTTCTTTCAACTATCCCATTTTGCTGGGGGGTTCTAGGACACGAAAATTCATGTATGTACCCATTTACCTTACAGAATTCCTCGAACCGTTGATTTTCAAACTCTCCTCCGTGGTCACTCCTAAGTCTTTTAATCTTAGTGTCGTTTTGATTTTCAATTAACTTACAAAATTCATTGAATAGGTTCAGGGTTTCATCTTTGGTCTTTAGAAACCTAACCCAGGTAAATCTAGAGTAATCATCAACTATTACTAAGCAGTACCGGTTTCCGCTTAGTGACTTGGCTCCATGTGAATCAAATAGGTCAAGGTGCAGGAGCTCAAGTGTGGTTTGAGTTTGATCAGATTGGATTAGTTTGTGACTAGACCTGGTTTGTTTACCTTGATTACATGATTCACATATTAAGTTTTCATGATTTTTAATTTTAGGGATACCTTTAATTAGTCCAAGTTGGGTGATTCTTGAAATAGTTCTTAGGTTAGTATGACCTAGTCTCCTATGTCAGAGGTTTGATTGTTCTAACTGAGTTAACATGCATTTAGGTACTAGGGGTAGGTTTATAGTGTAAACATTATTTTTCCTAGTGCCCTTAAGCATGATTTCTGAGTCTTGCAGGTTTCTAATCAGGCAGTTAGAATTGTTGAAGGTAACTACATAACCAGAATCACACAACTGACTTATGCTAAGCAGGTTAAAATTAAAATTTTCAACCAAAAGTACTTTCTTAATAACAAAGTCAGATTTAAGTTCAATATTACCTGACCCAATTACCTTGAGTGTAGCATTGTTGCCAAATGCCACTGAGCCTAGGTTCTTGAACTTGAGTTTGGTGAATTTCAATTTATCTCCAGTCATGTGTCTGGAGCAACCGCTATCCAACATCCATTGGTCCAAATCTTTATGTTCCTACACATAAAGAGTTTTGTTGATTTGGATCCAATTAGAATCAGGAATAGCTTAAATTGATTTTCACAACCTAGTCTGTCTCACCCAAATCTAGGGTTATCAATCACGTTAGCCTTATAGGTTTTGTGAGACAGGTTTTGGTAAATGAATTTTTGAAAAACATGATTTATTTTGAAAGACTTAATTTAATTTTGAAAGCAATCAATTTATTTTTAATTTAAAAAAAATGTTTGAATCTATAATTAACTGAAAGTTTGTGTTAGATTCGAATTTGACAGAGACTAGTTTGAATTTGAATTTCAAAGATTGGCTTCCAGGTCTTGGCGAGGCACT
Source organism: Boesenbergia rotunda (assembly GCA_024364735.1). Taxonomy (NCBI): domain Eukaryota; kingdom Viridiplantae; phylum Streptophyta; class Magnoliopsida; order Zingiberales; family Zingiberaceae; genus Boesenbergia; species Boesenbergia rotunda. The sequence continues at coordinate 1,110,840 of JAGFNQ010001148.1, read as the reverse complement.
AGCCTTCTTTGGCGTAGCCTTATTGGATCATCAACCCTTTCCTTGACAAAGCCTTTCAGTGAAATTTCATTTTCAAAATTAATCTTTGAAAAATTCTGGTCTAACTAGTTTGGGTCTTGGATCGGTAGCTTCGGCTAGTTTCACCAGTCTAAAGAGACCAAGTAAGAATACTTGACCTTATTAGAATTGGTTTCCCTAACGTACTATCATCTCACCGCCACCCAATACTATGTTGTCAAATTTCAGTTAAGTTGGTTCAGTCCTTAAACTAACCATTCCTAATTCTAAACATGGCAAATTGCAGAAATTAAGCAAGCAAACATGCAATTTAAAGACAAATAAAGTTGGATTTTATCAACAATAAATATGGTTTTTAATTTGGCTCCCCTGGACTAAAGCCACGATAATGGTTTGGCAAGATATGAATCTTGTCCTTGGGGATCCAATACTGATTTGATCCAGTTTGTTTGTTCAGGCACAGTTTAGGTACCCATGCCTGAACTTTAGGTCTGGATTGGTTCAGTACAGCATAATAGGATCTTTGCCTAGATTTGGTTCTATAGCCTAGTCCGGATCGATTTAGAACCGACTTCTGTTTTCCAAGAATCATGTCAAGACCCTTGGAACCAGAAGTGAATCATTCTAAGGCAGATCTAAGATCCTTAACTTGAGTTTTCAAGAAAGAGTTCTCTGAGTCAAGTTTTTCAACTTGAGCAGAGGTTCCTTCTTGAACCTTCTCAGTTAAGGGTTCAGAGTCTGCTCTCTCTTTCAGGAGTTTTACTTCCTGTCGGAGAGATTCGACTCGGGGTTTAGCTTTTGCCAAATCTCGAGAAAGATAGGAAATCAATTCACATAATTGTACTCTAGAAAATCCACTTATAGTGATTTCACCATTTTCTGAAAATGTGAGTTTTCCATCGTTATGCTCTGATTCTGACTCGGTCTCAAGTTCTTCGGAGGCAGTCAGAGCTAGTAGGTTTGACTGGGGTGCCTCTTCTTCTTCTTCTGAGGAAGATTCATCCCAGGTTGCTTGGAGTGCTTTCTTTCTTCTTGTCTTCTTGGTCTCCTTTAGGTTCGGACACTCCGTCTTGTAGTGACCTTTCTTCTTGCACTCGTAGCAGGTCACGTTGGGCTTGTTCTTTTCTTTTGCGGGTTCAGCTGGTTCATCCTTTCTTCGGCTGACTTTCCTTCTGTTGGTTTGGTTCTTCAATTCTTTGTAGTAGCTTCGGGCCAATCGGACCAGCTTAGGTCGATCTCCTTCTTCGTCTTCTAAGTCTGAGTCTGAGTTAGACTCGGGTTCAGGTTGAGGCTTCTTCTTTGTTGTCCTTCCAGTTTTTCCTGCAACAAAGGCAATACCTTTCTCGGCCAGATTGCAGTTAGTCTGTTCGTGTAATTCTAATTCAGAGAACAATTCATCTAATTTAATTTTAGAGAGGTCCCTTGAAACCTTGTATGCATCTACCATGGATGCCCACAAGGTGTTTCTTGGGAAAGCATTTAAAGCGTACCTTATTAGGTCACGGTTTTCGACCTTGTGACCAATAGTGTGTAGACCGTTCATTAGTTCTTGAATTCGGGCATGAAGCTGCGCTGCCGTTTCGTTGTCGCTCATTTTGATCGTGTACAGCTTGTTCAGGAGGAGATCTCTCTTGCTGATCCGAGTGTCGGATGTTCCTTAGTGCAGCTCGATCAGTTTCCCCCACAGCTCCTTGGCACTGTTGAATGGGTCGACCTGGTTTAGTTCCTCTTTTGTTAAGCCACATTGGAGGGTCTGGGTCGCCTTTGCATCAGCTTCAATTTTGTGTTTCAGAGCGGTGTCCCATTCTGAGTAGCTTTGAGGTACTCCTTCAGCATTTCTCGGAATCTCCAGTCCGGACTGGATGATTATCCACATGTCCACCTGAGTTTTCAGGTGGACCTCCATTCTGCTCTTCCAGTAGGAGAAGTCCTCCCCACTGAAGAGAGGTGGTCTTGCAGTGCTGAATCCTTCTTGCATGGCCATTTATCTGAAACTTAAGAAAACGATAAAGATATCCCAAGACTTGGTCTTGGATTAGTAGTGCGGGATAAATAAGGAAATATTTGTCGAGGGGTGTTGCACCAACCTCGACTTACGAGAAAAATTTCGAACGAAAAAAAATATTAAAAAATCGTAAAAATCCGAAAAAAAATTCTCAAATTGGTGGTTGCACCAAATTTGAGCTTCCCCGCTCTGATACCACTTGTTGGATCGAGAGAAACGATAGAGGGGGGGTGAATATTGTAAAACGTTCGGATTGGAAAAGAGAATGCGTAGCGGAAGATTAAAAACAAAAACACGCAAACACCAAGTTTTTTACTTGGTTCGGAGCCTAGGTCGACTCCTACTCCAAGGCCCACGGTCGCTGACCGTTTACTGCGGGCAATACTATAATCGCGAAAAATCAGTTACATAAATAGAATTACAGTTAAAGTGCAGTACTGAAATTAAACTCTTATTTTTACCGACATCCGGTGTAGATTACTTTTTCCGGAGTAGTAGGACGTCGTCGGCACTTGTATCTTGAGTCGGGAGGTTGCCGGAGCAGAGCGCGAAAGCAGAAGAGCGTGAATGCGTTCGAGAACTTGGATGTTCGAAAGCCTTGGCGTTGGGTGCTATTTATAGCACCTCGGGGCGCCCTGGACGTCGGGGGCGCCCCCCCCACGTGTCACGTGATCCGAGCTTCGCTCGGTCAACCTCTATCCCACTCGCATAGGGCTGAGGTTTGACACTGGGGGCGCCCGGGACGCTGGGGCGCCCTGGTTGACTCCTTCAGCACGGGCTTCTCGGCTGGATAAGGGTAATCGGCCTCGCTGGCTTAGGCGCGGGGCGCCCTGGGCGTCCGGGGCGCCCTGGGCACTGAGGGCGCCCCGACCAGTAAGCAGCCGAAGCACTTGTTGCTTCGTTTGTTTTGTGTTGGCCTTGGGGGCGCCCTGAACACTGGGGGCGCCCTGCTCAGCTACTTGCCTCTCTCCTTTGGGCATTCTGAGCTGCAGACACATGTTCCTTCGGTCCTGCATCCAGGGTTAGTCCAAAACAATACGAAGTAATAGAGTATTGAGTTTATACAGCCTTAGCTGTCTTGGTTCTGACTTTGGGTCTCCAAAATGGAACCCTAGGTCGAACCGACGCCTACTGTTCCCTCGACGGGGAACGCGTCCTCACCTACTCCTCTCAGGAGAGTTTACCTATCGCCAACCGGCTCCTCCGGTTGGACTTTTGCCCAGCAGTCCTTCGCCAGGTCTTCAGTACCAAGCTGTCCTTCGCCTGGTGCCTAGCAGCCCTTCGCTAGGTCTTTGTCTCCTGGCATTCCTTCGTCAGGTGCCTAGCAGTCCTTCGCTAGGGCTTTGTATCCTGGCAGTCCTTCGCCAGGTGCCTAGCAGTCCTCCGCTAGGGCTTTGTATCCTGGCAGTCCTTCGCCAGGTGCCTAGCAGTCCTTCGCTAGGGCTTTGAATCTGCACACTCACGCAACATGTTAGACAACAAATAAGACTTAACTTTTGAACCCTTTGCTATTTATCAAAACATAGGTTTGACTTGGGTGCTGTCTGCACCAACAGTCCCGGGTGCCCCAGTCAGCTCCAGAGGCCGAATCGAAGGGGATAAGCGCTGACCGAGGTGTGGATTGAGTTTTCCGCAGATGAAGGCACGTGACAGGCGCCCCCAGCGAATCAGGCGCCCCCAGGAGCACTATAAAAGGGGCTCGACCCCAAGGCTTCAAAAGAACTACTTTCTAACGCTCCAAAGCTTTTCGTTCAAGCGCTCCGCTCCGGCAAACTCCGACTTCGAGATTCCAATGCCGACGACGACCCTCTGCTCCGAAGTATGATCCACATCGGGCGTCGGTAACGAAAAGTGTAGCTCTGTTTCATTTACTGCAATATTCTTGTACTGAAATTTGTAAACCTTTGCGCGATTATAGAATTGCCCAAAGTAAACGGTCAAGGACCGTGGGCCTTGGAGTAGGAGCCGACCTCAACTCTGAACCAAGTAAAATATTTATGTTTCTGTGTGATTGTTTTTGTTTCCGCTGCATTTACTCTTTCCTTAATCCGAAAAAAAGTTTTAATGATATTCACCCCCCCCCCCCCCCCCCGCTATCGTTTTTCTTGATCCAACAGATGCTGCCCGATTTGCGAGTAAGCATGTGCCTCTGGGGTTGTGACAAAGACAACAACCGGCGATCCAATAATTCATCATCTATTTCATGGCTATTCGACAAAGGAGTTAGATGTTAGATCGATGTAGCTTTGCTAGAGGGGGGGCGTGAATAGCAATTTCTTCCTACAAGGATAGTTGCGCAAGTGGAATATACTAAAATGAAACTAAACAACTAAACAATGTCAACAAACCTATTTACGTGGTTCTGAGATGAGGCTCCTACTCCACGACAGTCTGTGAGGTGGATGATCCCTCGATCCTTCGGCGGATCACTCCCCGGATGCCCTCTGACTAGCTCATGTAGCTCCTTGTGGGTGGAGAAACCTCGCCACAACTCCAAGTACACCTCTGAGCTCTAAAGACTACTAACAACCCTTAACCAAGCTTGATTCGTCAAGAGCTCCCAGCCCAAACCGAGTTTTCTTAAATAGAACTCAAAGCTGAAAAACTCGACACCAGTCGACTGCTCCCAGGGCAGTCGACTGCCTCCACTCAAATTCGACCGTTGCAGCTCAACATTCGAATTCTAGCTACTTACCAGTCAACTGCTCCTGGGGCAGTTGACTAGTCCTGAGTCAGAAACATTCTGTGAGTTTCTATTTTTGCTGGCAGTCGATTGTTATATTCCCAGTCGACTGCCAGCTTACAAGAACACTCCTCCTCACTACAATGACCCTCCTCCACGTGTGCCATCAGGTACACTCCCTTGGCTTGCCCCTTAAAGTCTTCTTCAACAGGATATCGTCCCTCGGATGCGCACACAAGCCTTCCCTTGGCTTGTCTCCATGCCACCCTTCACGTGTACCCTTTGAAGTCCACTTCCCGGCTTGCCCTTGGAGCCCTCCTCCCTCGGTTTTCGTCCCTTCATGACTTAGCTGACCCTTCACCAGCAGCCTTGACTATTGCCTTCTTCGTCTTTGGCTCCTATCCCTCGAATGCACAGAAGCCTCCAGCTTGCCTCCATGCCATCCTTCACGCATGCCTCGAAGTCCACGCCCCTCGGCTCATCATCCCTACTATCCATGGTCCCTCGGGTGCACACAACCCTCCAGCTTGTCTCCATGCCACCCTTCACCGTATAGAAGCCATCCAGCTAAGTCAATATGTGTAACCTGCACATCCTGCACACTCACATACACATAGTAGATCACAAGGGTAAACCTAACTTAAACCCTTTGCCCAAACATCAAAACACATGGTCACTCAAAACCATAGATTGCCTCAACAATCTCTCCCTTTTTGATGTTTGACAATACATTTAAGTTAGGGAAAACAAATAACAATAAATAGCAATAACAATGCTAAACAACCATTTGGACTTACGTTGCCAAGGCTCCACCTTGGACTTACACCGCCAATGCATATGCAATGCAAACAATCATGGATCCTATCCCAAGGCATCCCCACACCTAACCTTCCCAAGTTAGGAATTTTACAAAAACGGGCTTTTTAAAACCTATCCCAAGGCTCCCCCTATATTGGATTTACAAAGGCTTTTTAAGAACCTCTCAAGGGTTCCCCTTACGCCAAGAATGGAGCAACCATGCTCCCCCTTTTTCTAAGCTCCCCCTAAACCTAGGGTTTCTTGCAAAGGCGTGTTTGGTTTCCCAAATTAAATCCAACACTTCTCGCCCTTTGCCTAACATCAAAAAGATCCAATAATTTCCCCCTTATAGGACTCTTTAACCTTTAAGTGATTATAAACACAGTATACTAACCTCCCACAAGGTTCCACACTTGTTTCTTATCAATTTGATATTTTCCAATGGCTGAAAATCCAATTCCAGCACAGATCAGGCGACTGCCCCCCAAGGCAGTCGACTGGCACGCTGAAAAACCCAATTTCAGCTTTCTAAATCCAAATTCAGAAATGCGCCAGAAATTCTACGAACTTTCAAAAATTTCCAAATTTTGTGGGAATGTTGGTGGTACCCATACCTACATGGGAAAAATACATTCAATAATGTATCTATCACTATTCCTAAGTTTGACACAAAACTCAGAACTACCTATGAAAATTAAAGCATAGCAAACAAGAGGCAACCTCCCCCTTAACCTATGCCCTCTCCCAATTTTCAATTTTCACAACCAATCATCAAGTTAAGTTCTACCCAACTTAACACCATAAACTCAAGTTAAATTCTACCCAACTTAACAACACACATTTTCTTTTGTCAAGTTAATCCTAACTTAACACCCCAAGTTCTTCCCCCTTTGACACCATCAAAGGATTGCCACAAGCAACCCTACCCCTAGTGCAAAAAAGAACTCACCATATCTCTAAAAAACCCCTCAGAAAGCAACTTTCAGACTTACCAGTTGACTGCCCCCTGGGCAGTCGACTGATACAGTCAACTTCTGAAATTCCAGCCTAATTTCAGAAACCTCTAGACAATTCTAGAAAATCCGGAAAAATCTAAAAATTTACAAGCACATTTGTTAGGATATACCCTATCCTAGAAAAATATGTTTTCATAAAGAATATCAAATGTGCTTGACTTTTGGTACAAACTCTAATTTCCTCAAACATGGTCATTTGTATCAACTTTGAAACCTAAACATGATTCCATGTGTTTGCTAAAGCTAACCATCACAATTTGACACATATAATTGCCTTCAATTCTTCCCTTTTTCTTATGTATTCTTAATATGGTAAAAGCCTCTTCTCCTTATCTCTTTACCCTAGATACATATGCACTTTATCACTCTTCCTTGAATTCCATGATATTAACAGAGCCTCATTTCATCCAATCAACATTAAATCATGAGGTAAAACTTTATTCAAGGAATATAATACCATAAAAAGGATTTTATTTCAAAGTCATATCCTATCATCCAATAGTAATCTATGAACTTCAAACCATATAATATCAACCCATAAAATCTCATAAAGTATCATGACCCTTTCTTATGCTTCCAATTTTGCAAGTTCTTATTATCCAATATGCCTTTTCTATTTAAACCTATGGATCAGTCGACTGCCATGTGGCAGTCGACTGATAAACTGAACAGAAGGTTCCAGTGTCGAATTCACCTGGACCAGTCGACTGGTTCTGGACCAGTCGAAGTTTTTCAGCCTAAATTTAGAAATGCCTAATTAATTCCACAAATCTCCAAAAAATCTAAAATTTTGTGGTGAGATTTGTGGGGCCTATGCCTACTTGAGAAAAATATGTTTTCAAACAAGTCTACTCCAAATCCCAAGATTGGCACGAAATTCAACCCTTTCTAAATTGTATCATTGAAACTTATCCCAAAAGTCCTAATTTTGACCTCTCCTTGATATATCTTCTCATACTTGACCATGATACATTTCTAGCACTGAATTATATGGTATTTACCCATTAAACCCTAATTTTATCAAATATAATCCCATTTACATCTTTTTCTCCATGAAACTCCTTTTAATGTGCCAATTCCCTAGGATTAAGACTCACCTTAGTCTTCCAACCACTTTGGCACATTTCATAATTCATCTAATTCCCTAGGGGAAAGCCTCCTGAGATCCATTTACCATGTATTCCAAAGACTCCTAGATCTTCAGTTTGAACTCTTAGTCCTAGCCACCTCCCTAGGCGACTCAATCCATATTAGACCACACCGGTGTGCCCCCGGTGATTCTTGGTCTATAAAATTAACCTTCTTAACCTTAGACACTTTGTCTTTGGTTAAGTCCTTCTTTTTCCCTTTAAATGACACCCCCTTGTCATTTTTGGACTTCTCCTTCTTGCCATAATTATATGCTTCCCTAGCATACTTCTTTCCATTGGCATTGGAGGCTTTAGACCGGTATCCCAACCCCGATATATCATAGTTGGGTTTTAAACTACCCAACACCATATCTAAACCCTTAGATCCAACGGTGAATTTTTCTAGGGTCTTTTTCAATTTATCAAGTCTTGCCCTCAAGGCTTGATTTTCCCTTTCTAGACTTTTAACCCTAGAATCCACATGCCCACTTTGGACATTCCTAGACCTACCTGTCTTCCTAGGCATGTGCCTGATGATCCCCAAAATAGATGTCACGAATTGGGTCTCAAATTTAGATATTTCAACTGCTGGAAACCCTAGTTCACAATTTAAATGTAGTAAAGGGGCCACAGGTCGTATTTTTCCTAGGGCTAGTTAAGGATGTTTTGTTCAAGCTCGAATTTATGTGTCGTCAAATATTTTTGGGTTTCAAGTAAGAATTGGGTTTCTGTTTGCAATCAAGAATGAAAATACAGTAGAAAAGAAAGAAACTGAACCAGACGAACTTAAACTAGGTAATGGTAGCTAATGAACTCAACCAATGAAAAACTTAATCAAACCAATACAAATTAGCCGAATTTGGAGAACAAATCTGAGATCCAATGCAATAGTACACTACAAGTTGTGTTTAACTTCAGCCGAATTAAAACTCAAAACAACTGAATGCCAAAGAAGCTATCCACAATCAATAATGAGTTTTCACTTGATACAAACTTGCAGAAATGATACTATTAACTTGCAGGAATGATAACTTGCAGAAAAAAAAACCGAATGCAGAAATTAAGTTGTGTTTAATCTTGATACCAATCAATGCCAAAGCTTCACTTGATACAAAATGCAGAAATGAAAGAAACTTGATATGCAGAAGAGAAAAACTGATGTGCCGAAAATTGATACTAAATGCAGAAACTATAAACCTACAATTCAGAAATGAAACCGATCAATTCAGCTTGGAAGGCAAGGCTATCAGTGAAGAGATATGCAGGAATGAATGAAGAAATTCAGACCGAAGACTGATCAATTCAGACACAAACCTAAGGCAGAAATGATGTGCAAGAATGCAGAACCCGAATTCAGAAATGCAGCAACAAACCAAATGCAGAACGTACAAATCAAGCTGAGACTAAGTACACAAATCTAATATTCAGAAAAGAGTTAGGAGAACTAATGTTCACTTGATACAAACTTCAACAACTATAAACTGAAATATTACAGCAATGAAACTGAAACTGATACGCAAGAACTAAAATTGCTACGCAGAAATAACTGAATTGAGAAGCAAACTGAGATTAAGTGCAATTGTTCACTAAACAAGCAACCTATCTAATAAGAATGCAGAATTGGAAAACTAATGAATGCAGAAATGATCCAGACAAACCAAGTTTCACTGATACAAAGTTCAGAAATGGAAATGATAGGCAGAAATTGAAACTACTGCTTGGAAACGAAAATTCACAAAGAAACTAAGCATTGATCCCTTCCCTTGGTTCCAGTACTTCTTGCTGTCACACAAGAGTAGGACACGAACCCCCTAGCTTGACAAATCACTGGAAAATCCGACTCTGCGATCGATTCAGCTCAAAATCTGCTCCCGGCTGAAACATCCATTCGATCTCCTTGATCTCACTATGTGGGATTGCTGTGATGACTTAGGAACGGTTAGAACAATCCAGAGAACCCTCCGACTTGCTCAGGTGAATGAAAAATGGCACGCAACAGAGATCCGATCAGTCGAATGGCAGAGCTGGTGAAACCCTCACTTAGCTCTGTTCAGTGGTGAATTTGAGCTGAAATCCTCACGGAGACATAGTCCTGACGATCTAGAACTCGATCCAAGGTTGGAGTCAATGCGGTCGCGCGATCGGATGAGAAGAAATTGAAGAAAAACAGTGAAGAAACACGAAGAACTTTCAGCTGCGGCGAAGACGCGACAGATCTGATTGGGGAAGGAAGGCAGTTTATATCTGTTAGCATTGGACGACCCAGATTGTCTAGGACTCATCCAACGGTTAAATCTCATCCGATCTGAATCAAACCTTCCACATCTTGATCAAGGGTCAGGATCTGCCTCTCAGTAACTCGGATCTTCCAAATTTGTAATGGATGGCTCAGATCTACCTGATCTTTGAATCGACAGTCTAGATCCTCCTGAGCTTGATCCAACGACTGAATGATCTCTGATTTGGATGAAACCTTCAGATATTGACCTGAGTGCTTGATTAGCTTTAACCCTAGATCGGATTGCATCAAAAGTTCTCAGATGGCTCAGATCTAGCCGTTTTTGAATCGGACGACCCATATTAGTCTGATGCTTGATCACTCGATCCGGGTCCACTTCTGACTCAAGTTTGACCCAGCATGACCTAGGTCATGATCCTTCCAAGCCTATAAAAGTATATTCACAATTTAGTGCCAAAATATTTCAAATGTATAAAGATTTACAATAAAGCCCAAAATAGAATTAATTCATAGAATCTAGATAAATTCAATATTAAGCAAGTAAAATATGGGTCAAACATGGATTTTAGAACCTGAAATGATCAACAAAATAGTACTTATCAGTGTCTCCTCTTCTTGGGATTAATGCTTTGATCCTTAGATCCTAAGGTCTTGGATTTTTCATGATGCATACTTTTCCTAGGGTTTTGATCTACAATATTAACCCTATTCCTATCATTATACTTAAATCCATGGCTATGTACAAGGAAAATTTTTTCATTGATTCTAGCATGCATGGAGGAACTTGAATTTGAATTGCATTTCAATTTAAAGTTAGGGATTACCTCCCTTACCCTTATAGCTCCCCCTTGTTGTGAGCTTCTCTTCTTCTTTCTCTCTTTCTCCCATCTTCTCAATTGCTCCATTTTCTTTAGCTCTCCTTTCCTTGGACACTTGGTGTGATAGTGCCCTAGCTCTCCACATGTGAAGCATCTAATTTTCTTTCTTTTCTCTTGGGCTTCTCCATTCCTACAACTCATGTTAGATTTAAAAGAAATTGAAATGGGTTTAAGGTTTACCTCCTTTTTCTTACCCTTTGGACACTTTTCCTTATAGTGTCCCTTTTCATTGCACCCAAAGCATATGATATGCTCTTTTGATTTGGCTTTGGTGGAGGTAGGAGCTTCTTCATGCTCCGGTATTGATGAGGGTTTCTCCTCCCCCTCAATTTTTGAAGTAGAGACCTCTTCTTCTTTTCTTGAGGAAGTGGATGATTCTTCACTTGATGAAATTGACACTTCTTTTCCTTCTACTTCTTCTTGAACCATTTGACTTGTTTCTTTGGGCTCTTCAACCATTTGAGCTAGGGTAGGGTTTTCATGAAGTTCTCCTATCTTTTTCCATAATTCATATGCATTTTCATATTTACTTACCACTCAACACATTGTTAGGCAAAATATTAACTAATAAATCAACTACCTTCTTATTTTCCCTAGAGTGTGCTTGTTGCTCCTTATCCCAATATCTAGGCCTAAGCTTCTTGCCGTGCTTATCCTTAGGAATTTCGAAGGGCTCTTCTATCACCATTACACATTCCCACTCCATTCCGAACCAAGTCTTCATTCGCATCCTCCAATAGTTGAAAATTTCATGATCGAGGGAGGTGGAGTGTAGATGCCATCTCCCAACTTGTCCTCCATCATTTTTCTCCGCTAGATTGTGCTCCTTTGGCGGTTAGTCCAATAAGAACGGTCCTTCGCTCTGATACCACTTGTTAGATCGATGTAGCTTTGCTAAGGGGGGGGTGAATAGAAATTTTCAGTTTCTTTTTTCCTACAAGGTTAGTTGCGCAAGCGGAATATACTAAAATGAAACTAAACAACTAAACAATGCTAACAAACCTATTTACGTGGTTCGGAGATAAAGCTCCTACTCCATGACAGTCCGTGAGGTGGACGATCCCTCGATCCTTTGGCGGATAACTCCCCGGATGCCCTCTGTCTAGCTCGTGCAGCTCCTTGTGGGTGGAGAAACCTCGCCACAACTCCAAGTACACCTCTGAGCTCTAAAGACTACTAACAAACCTTAACCAAGCTTGTTTCGTCAAGAGCTCCCAACCCAAACCGAGTTTTATTAAATAGAACTTAGAGCTGAAAAACTCGACACCAGTCGACTGCTCCCAGGGCAGCCTCCACTCAAATTTGACCGTTGCAGCTCAACGTTCAAATTCTGGCTACTTACCAATGGACTGTTCTTGGGGTAGTCGACTGGTCCAGGGTCAGAAACATTCTCGAAGTTTCTGTTTTTGCTGGCAGTTGACTGTTATATTCCCAATCGACTGCCCAGCTTACAAGAACACTCCTCCTCACTACAACGACCCTCCTCCATGTGTGCCTTCAGGTACACTCCCTTGGCTTGCCCTTTGAAGTCTTCTTCCACCGGCTATCGTCCCTCGGATGCGCACACAAGCCTTCCCTTGGCTTGTCTCCATGCCACCCTTCACATGTACCCTTTAAAGACCACTTCTCGGCTTGCCCTTGGAGTCCTCCTCCCTCGGTTCTCGTCCCTTCATGACTTAGCTGACTCTTCACCAGTAGCCTTGACTATTGCCTTCGCACCCTCTTTGTCTTCGGCTCCTGTCTCTCAGATGCACACAAGCCTCCAACTTGTCTCCATGCCATCCTTCACGCATACCTCGAAGTCCATGCCCCTCGGCTCATCATCCCTGCTATCCATGGTCCCTCGGGTGCACACAAGCCTCCAGCTTGTCTCCATGCCACCCTTCACTGTATAGAAGTCATCCAGCTAAGTCAATATGTGTAACCTGCATATCCTGCACACTCACATACACATATTAGATCACAAGGGTAAACCTAACTTAAACCCTTTGCCCAAACATCAAAACACATAGTCACTCTGGACCATAGATTGCCTCAACATTAGATTGCTTGAACAATAAGTTTGTTCAAGAGATCACTCAATCGAACAATACGATGATGAAAAGGTTGTTTGTGTTGGATCAAGAGAAACGATAGAGGGGGGGTGAATATCGTAAAACGTTCGGATTAGAGTTAGAGAAATTACGCAGCGGAAGAAATAAGCAATCAACGCGAACACAAGATCTTTTACTTGGTTCGGAGTCGCGGTCGGCTCCTACTCCAAGGCCCATGGTCGTTGACCGTTTACTGCGGGCAATTCTATATGTGCGCAAAACCAGTTTACAAGATGTATTACAAAATTAGTAAAGTAAACTAAAAGTGGCTCTTCGTTACCGACGTCCGGTGTAGATTATGTTTTTGGAGCAGAGGGACGTCGTCGGCGCTTGTATCTCGAGTCGGGAGGTTTCCGGAGCAGAGCGCGGGAGTAGAAGAGCGTGAATGCGTTGAAAGAATTGTTATTCGAAGCCTTGGGGTCGAGGGCCTTTTTATAGCCCCTGGGGGCGCCCGGAACGTCGGGAGGCGCCCCCCACATGTCAACTGATCCGAGTTCCTCTCGGTTAGCTCTGATCCCTTCAATCTCGGGATCAGATCTTGACGGGGGCGCCCGGGACGCTGGGGGCGCCCGGGTTGACCGGGTTGGCTCTTATCCGTTGGCTTCTCGCTGGCTTCTGCTTCGTTAGTTTGAGCTGGGGGCGCCCGGGAGCATGGAGGGCGCCCCGCCCATGAGCTGTCGAAGCATTCACTTGCTTTACTTCTTTTGTGTTCACCTTGGGGGCGCCCGGGACACTCCGGGCGCCCTACTCAGCTTCTGCCTCTCTCCTTTGAGGCTCTCTGAGCTGCAGACACTCGTTCCTTCGGTCCTGCATCCAGGGTTAGTCCAAAATAACACAGAGCAATATGTTAGTTTTATACAGCCTTAGCTGTCTTGGTTCTGACTTTGGGTCTCCAAAATGGAGCCCTAGGTCGAACCGATGTCTACTGTTCCCTCGACGGGGAACGCGTCCTCACCTACTCCTCACAGGAGAATTTACCTGTTGCTAACCGGCTCCTTCGGTTGGACTTTTGCCCAGCAGTCCTTCGCCAGGTGCCCAGCTGTCCTTTGCCAGGTCTTCAGTACCAAGCAGTCCTTCGCCTGGTGCCCAGCAGTCCTTCGCCATGTCTTCGGTTCCAAACAATCCTTCGCCTGGTGCCTAGCAGTCCTTCTCTAGGGCTTTGTATCCTGGCATTCCTTCGCCAGGTGCCTAGCAGTCCATCGCTAGGGCTTTGTATCCTGACATTCCTTCGCCAGGTGCCTAGCAGTCCTTCGCTAGGGCTTTGTATCCTGGCAGTCCCAGCCCTTCACTAGGACTTTGTTTCCTGGCAGTCCTTCGCCAGGTGCCTAGCAGCCCTTCGCTAGGATTTTGTTTCCTGGCAGTCCTTCGCCAGGTGCCTAGCAGCCCTTCGCTAGGATTTTGTTTCCTGGCAGTCTAACTTTGAATCCTTTGCCAATATCAAAACAAAGTTCGATATGGTGCTTCCTGCACCAACAGTTTGGAAAGTTTCTTTCCATCTGGATTATTTCTAATTAATAGAAAATTTTAATCCGGGGACATGGAGAGGAATCCTAACCGAATGGGAAACCAACACTAATAAGTAGTATCAGAGAGAGGTCACTCTTTTTGAACTCATCACCAAGGGAGTAAGAGCTAGAGGAAGAAGAAGAAGTTGATGATGTTGGGGTTGCAAGGTTGCAAACATAGTTCCACATCAAAAATATATGGGAAAGATCATAGGCTTATATGGAAAAAAGATAACTCCATTGGCATGAAACCTTTTGGGAGAGCTCAAGAGCAAAACCATAAGGGCTTATACCCAAAGTGGATAATATCATACCATTGTGGAGATATCTAAATTACTTTCACTCCTAACAATTGGTATCAAAGCGAGTAATTTTAAGTAATAACAAAGGTTAAGTCTAGGCTAAGTCTAAGTCTGGGCACCTTTATTTTGAGTCCAAGCCTGAAAAAAGAATGAAAAATAATTTTAAATATTCAAAAATAAAGTCAATTCATTTTAGGCACCTGTCTAACCTTTTATCTACTTACACACTATAATAAACAACAATTTTCACTTGGGTTAGTCAAGTCAAGTGATGGTGAAGAGCTTGTTCAGTAGCAGGTCCCGTTTGCTGATCCTCGTATCTGAAGTTCCTTCGTGGAGCTCGATCAGTTTAGCCCATAGTTCCTTTGCACTGTTGAATGGGCCTACGCGGTTCAACTCCTCTTTTGTCAGTCCGCATTGAAGAGTCTGAGTTGCTTTGGCGTCAGCTTCAATTTTGCGTTTGAGGGCAGTGTCCCACTCTGAGTAGTTCTGCGGTACGCCTTCAGCATTTGTGGGAATCATCAGTCCAGACTGGATGATTATCCACATATCCACCTGAGTTTTCAGGTGGACCTCCATTCGACTTTTCCAGTAAGGAAAGTCTTCTCCACTGAAAAGTGGAGGTCTGGCGGTGCTAAAGCCTTCTTGGATGGCCATTTGTTCTGAAATTGTAAATAACAAAAAACAAGAATATTCCAAGACTTGGTCTTGGATTAGTAGTGCGGGAAGAAAAGAAATAAAAACAATTTCAAGGGGTGTTGCACCAACCTTGAAAGAAAAATTCGAACGAAAATCTTAAAAAAAATGAGAGAGAAAAACGAAAGAAATCCGAAAAATTTTCAAACTGGTGGTTGCACCAAGTTTGAATTCCCCGCTCTGATACCACTTGTTGGATCGAGAGATGCGAGAGAGGGGGGGAGTGAATGTCGCAAATCGTTCGGATTTAAAAAGAGTAAGTGCGCAGCGGAAATAAGACACAAAAACAATGCTAACACGGTCGTTTTACTTGGTTCGGAGCCTGTGTCGACTCCTACTCCAAGGCCCACGGTCGTTGACCGTTTTCTGCGGGCAATTCTATAAGTTCGTAAACCAGTTTACAATTATTGAATACAGAATAAGTGCAGTAAACTTATATAATAAGAATTATGCTCTTCTTTTACCGACGTCCGGAGTAGATCGAAGATTTCGGGGCAGCGGGACGTCGTCGGCTCGAGTTGGGCAGTATCTGGAGCAAAGCACGAGAGCAGAAGAGCGTGGAAGTGTCCGAAGAATTGATGCTTTGAAGAAGGAGGTCGAGGGCCCTTTATATAGGTCCTAGGGGCGCCCTGGTCGACGGGGGCGCCCCCCACGTGGCAGCCGATCCGGCTGTAGCTCGGTCGCCGTCTGATCCCATTATCCTCGGGATCCGGTTTGACCGGGGCGCCCGGAGGACTCGGGGCGCCCGGCTTGACCGGTCAAAGGCCTCATCTCTTCGGCTTCGCAGGGATGCGCTTCGATAGCTGGCAGTGGGGGCGCCCGCGACACGCGGGGCGCCCGCGACAAGCGGGGCGAAAACGCGTCGAGGTTGTTACATACTTGGGTTGACCTTGGGGGCGCCCTGGTCGTCCGGGGCGCCCTGCTCAGCATCTGCCTCACTCCTTCGAGGCTCTCTGAGCTGCAGATACTCAGTCCTTCGATCCTGCATCCAGGGTTAGTCCAAATAACAATTATATTATTATTTTATACAGCCTTAGCTGTCTTGGTTCTGACTTTGGTCTCCAAAATGGAGCCCTAGGTCGAACCGACGCCTAATGTTCCCTCAAGGGGAACGCGTCCTCACCTACTCCTCTCGGGAGAGTTTTACCTGGTGCCAACCGGATCCTCCAGTTGGACTTTTGCCCGGCAGTCCTTCGCCAGGTCTTGAGATACCAAGCTACCTTTCGCTTGGTGCCTAGCAGCCCTTCGCTAGGTCTTTACTTCTGGCAGCCCTTCGCCAGTGCCTAGCATTCCTTTGCTAGGGCTTTGTCCATTCTGGCAGTCCTTCGCCAGTGCCTAGCATTCCTTCGCTAGGACTTTGTCCATTCTGGCAGTCCTTCGCCAGTGCCTAGCATTCCTTCGCTAGGACTTTGTCTAGTCTGGCAGTCCTTCGCCAGTGCCTAGCATTCCTTCGCTAGGGCTTTTCCTGTACACTCAAGAAACTTGTTAGACACCAAATAACCCTTAACTTTTGAACCCTTTTGTCAATATCAAAACACAGGTTTGACTTAGGTGCAATCTGCCCCAACAGACTGCCCCCTGGGCAGTTGACTGATACAGTCAACTTCTGAAATTCCAGCCTAATTTCAGAAACCTCTAGACAATTCTAGAAAATCCGGAAAAATCTAAAAATTTACAAGCACATTTGTTAGGATATACCCTATCCTAGAAAAATATGTTTTCATAAAGAATATCAAATGTGCTTGACTTTTGGTACAAACTCTAATTTCCTCAAACATGGTCATTTGTATCAACTTTGAAACCTAAACATGATTCCATGTGTTTGCTAAAGCTAACCATCACAATTTGACACATATAATTGCCTTCAATTCTTCCCTTTTTCTTATGTATTCTTAATATGGTAAAAGCCTCTTCTCCTTATCTCTTTACCCTAGATACATATGCACTTTATCACTCTTCCTTGAATTCCATGATATTAACAGAGCCTCATTTCATCCAATCAACATTAAATCATGAGGTAAAACTTTATTCAAGGAATATAATACCATAAAAAGGATTTTATTTCAAAGTCATATCCTATCATCCAATAGTAATCTATGAACTTCAAACCATATAATATCAACCCATAAAATCTCATAAAGTATCATGACCCTTTCTTATGCTTCCAATTTTGCAAGTTCTTATTATCCAATATGCCTTTTCTATTTAAACCTATGGATCAGTCGACTGCCATGTGGCAGTCGACTGATAAACTGAACAGAAGGTTCCAGTGTCGAATTCACCTGGACCAGTCGACTGGTTCTGGACCAGTCGAAGTTTTTCAGCCTAAATTTAGAAATGCCTAATTAATTCCACAAATCTCCAAAAAATTTAAAATTTTGTGGTGAGTTTTGTGGGGCCTATGCCTACTTGAGAAAAATATGTTTTCAAACAAGTCTACTCCAAATCCCAAGATTGGCACGAAATTCAACCCTTTCTAAATTGTCCATGAAGAAAGACCCTAGTTTTGAAGGAGGTAGTTTTAAAGGTATAATAAAACTAAGTAACGAAATTTTTTTTTGAAAACAAAGCGATAAAATTTTAAAACTAAAGAAAAACCGTTTCGACGTTCGAGTTCAAATTAGAATCAAATATTTAAAATCCTACTCTACTAAGCATATACCAAGCTACCTTCTTAATGAACTGAACTCGGACTCAGGTAAGGTTTAGTGAAAATGTCTGCTAAGTTAGATTTGAACTCTACATGTTGAAGGACAATTTCACCTCTAGCTATGTGGTCTCTAACAAAGTGATGTTTCACTTCTATATGTTTAGTCCTAGAGTGATAGATTAGGTTTTTAATAAGGTTTATTGAACTGATATTATCAATAAAGACCTTAGTTCGGGTATAGTCTATGTTAAAATTCTTAAGGGTATGCATCATCCATAAGAGTTCAGCTACACATTCCCCTAATGCAACATACTTTGCTTCAGATGTAGATAAGACAACACAATGTTGCTTTCTACTGCACCAACTAACTATACTCTGACCCAACAATTGACGACTTTCACTTGTACTTTTTCTATCAAGTTTACAGCCTGTATAGTCTGAGTTAGAAAAACCTGATAATTCAAAATGGAGAATTCAAAAGACTTAAGTACCCCTATGGCCACAAATGAAAGAATAGATAATGATCCTAAAGATAAGCCAGTTGACTTAAAGTATTATAGAAGTGTTATAGGGAGCTTACTTTACCTAACTGCTAAAAGACCTGATATCCTTTTTGCAGTAGGTATTTATGTCAGGTACCAAACCTGTGCTAATGAATCTCACTTAACTACAGTTAAAAGAATCCTTAGATATATTAAAGACACTCCAAATGTAGGTATTTGGCTATCAGAGTAAGGTCGCTCTTCACTAGACTAACCGCCAGAAGAAGCACGAGCTAAAGCCATGATCCAGATCTAACCATGTGGATTAAGCCTTGAATAAAGGATGTATGGACTCCCGTGTTTTGATCAAGAGGATCAGACACCAGGCAGAGAAGTCCTAGTTGCGGCTAGGTGGTGAAGGCTTAGTAGGTCGGGCAGCACCAAGGGGCAGAAAGTCGTGGTGGGTTGAGGATTGGACATCAAACGGAAAGGGTTTCCGCTTGAGGGGGGCTTGTGGTCCTTTATTTGAGGGGGATTGTTGGGGTTGCAAGGTTGCAAACATAGTCCCACATTAAAAACACATAGGAAAGATCATAGACTTATAAGGAAAAAAGATATCTCCATTGACATAAGGCCTTTTGAGAGAGCCCAAGAGCAAAAGCATAAGGGCTAAGACCCAAAGTAGACAATATCATACCATTATGGAGATATCTAAATTCCTTTCGGTCCTAACAGATGAAACCCTAATTTCAAGAAATCATCATCAAGTGGTTTCAACTTCAAAAATGGAGTTCGGCTATGACATTCGAGCACCTCCACCATTCGACAAAACTAATTTCGATCTTTGAAAGACAAAGACTGAAAATTTCTTCATGATGGAGATAGAGCAATGGTTTGCTCTAATGGAGGGTTTTGAAGCTCCAAGAAGCACCAAAGAAAACTCCTCAAGAAGACCTAATAGAATGAGGAGCATATCCAGAGATGCGAGGCCAATAACAAAGTAACCAAATTGTTGGTCAATCTATTGCCAAGCACAATCTTGAGTCAAATTGGAGAATATCAAGACGCCAAGGAGCTTTGGAGCAAATTGGCAAAGCTTCATGAAGATTCATCCTCAATGGAGTGCAACAAGAAAAGCAAAGAGAGAAACTCTTTGTTTCATATACATGAGGAGTTGGAGATTGAGAGGTGCTCAACATTCGAGGATGAATGTGAAGAGGCATCCACCTCAAGGGTTGAGAGGGAGCATAACTCATCAATGCCGGAACAAGAAGAAACCTTTACATCCGAATCAAATAAAGAAGAGTCAAGAGCCACCTCTACAACTCATAAAAGTATAACAATTTCAATTTATAAAAAAAAATATCACATCATTTGCTTTGATGTAGGGAAAGAGGACACTATAAAAGTAAGTGTCCAAAATTAGACAAAAAGAAGGGTCAAGTGGCACCTAAGAGGAAGGAGAAGCCAAAGGAGGTTTACCTCGTGGTATGAAAGGACAAGAAGCACATTGTGTGCTTCTCATGCAAACAAAAGAGACATTATTAGAACCAATGTCCAAAGGGAAAGGATCTGACCAAGACTAAAAAAAGGAGCTCAAATCAAAGGGAGCCTCCATGAGTAAAACTAAGGTACCATTAGGTAATGGTATATATTTTTTTTATTTACAAGGGGTATCTAGACTTGCGCCCGACTAATCCACTTGGCTGACCGGCACTGCCCCACATCCTTCAACGAGAGTCCCCACCGGTCAACGAGGGCAAATCACGGGATGGAGACACGTGGCGACTTCACCACTGATAATATCGATGCCCGATGGCCCGACCACGCAACAGCCTATGGCGATTTCTTCCGTCAGCATACTGCGCGCTCTGCCAGGGATGAATTGAACTCGGGAAGTGAGGGATCACCCAAGTGAGCCATTACCAACCATGTCATGCCCGCGGGAGCTAATGGTACGTATTTAAATCATGATAATATGCATGCTAGAAATAATTTCTAGCATTTCAATGTTATTTCTCATGAAAATAAGAGGCATGAAAATTCTAAGGAGAACTACAGAGTCTTTCATGCTAGAACTACCACACCTAAGGATAGGGAAAAATCTAAGGCATTCAATGGTAGACCTACCCAATCCAAGACCAAGAAGAAAATTTTCCAAGGCAATGTTAGAAAGTCGAGCCTTAAGGAAATAATGATTGAGAATCATGTTTTGAGGTCAAAACATAAAAAATTAGAAAAATCCTTTAAAAGAATAGAA
This sequence comes from Boesenbergia rotunda, assembly GCA_024364735.1. Taxonomy (NCBI): domain Eukaryota; kingdom Viridiplantae; phylum Streptophyta; class Magnoliopsida; order Zingiberales; family Zingiberaceae; genus Boesenbergia; species Boesenbergia rotunda. Next base: position 1,090,085 of record JAGFNQ010001148.1, on the reverse strand, counting down.
AATATTCTTAAGGGATCAAAGGATCAAATTCTAGATTAAGAAAATCAAGGACTTTCTAAGGGCAAGAGAGGTTTGGGTTACAAACCTAAAGGCAAGGTAAATGGGCCCTCTTACCATAGAGTTCCATATAATTATGGAACTAAATCTAAGTCTAGGAGTCAAGCGAAGGTCACAAGGGATGTCATCCCTAGAGTTGACCAAAACAACACTAGCATGACTAAGGCTTCGGAGAAGCCTAGGAAGGTCATAAGGAAGGTATCAAGGGAAGTTATCCCTAGTGAATACCTAGAGCACCCAAGGAGCACTAATAGGTTTTGAGTTTCTAAGAGTGTGTTCGCCCCATCCTAGATGGGTTTGAAGAGTGTCAACTTTAATTAGAAGGGTAGTTAACCCAACCTTGATGTAGTTGACATTTTGAGACATTTTCAAGGAATGGTTATCCTTGAAAATAAGAAGTTTCACTATTTACTCTTGAGGAGTAAAATTGTGCCAAACTATATTTTTGAAAAATTAAACTTAACAAAGTTGGCACAACTAGGTTAAAATCTAAAGATATGCCAAGTTGGGAGTTTTACCATTATCTTGAAAAATTAGGGGCAAAATTAGGATTATCAATGGATTAGCGATAAGTTATTGATACTTGGATAGAAAATCTAGGTATTATCTTTTATGCTAATATATCATGATTTGTGTGCCCTATCATATGCCATGACTTCATAATTCATCATTCATATTTTATTATAAAAATTTCATATGTCATGTCATACATGTTGACGATGATCGTTGGTCGGCAAGAAGGAGGTGAATTGCCCGTGAAAATAAAAATTCTATCTTATATTTTCCTTAAACAAAGATGTTGATTAGTTCAAAATAAAGCAAACATAAATAGAAAAACTATAATAGAAAAAGAGACAAACAAATATTTAATTGGTTTGCAACCGGGGAGGTTACTAATCCAAAGCAGAATATAGCTCGATTCTCCTAAATAAACTCCTTCGGCTGGAGAAGCCTTTTACAAAATGAAAGCTCAGAAAAAGAATGGAAAACTACAAGGAATTCATTTGTTTTTGAATTAGTTGAATGAATGATCTGGAACTGAGCTCTGGGGGCCTATTTATAATCACGGTCAATTCTATCCGAATGATGACATGGCACTATAGGGGCGCCCGAGTGCTTGAGGATGCCTGACGTGTGGCTTGAGGGTTATCCGAAGTGCAACATTCGCAAATGGCTAACTGGTGGATAAAATTAGCTCTCGGGCGCCTGTAGGGTGCCCGAATGCATAGGGGCACCCGAGTGACTTTTGATCATCAACTTGCTGGCCAATCTCCGGCGGGCCTTCATGGGTGATTTCCGGGTCTTCCAAAGTTTGGCTCACCTGAACCCTCCTCTGGCCTTCTCCTCGAGCGAGGTTCATCCCAGCATCTCATCCCTCGGACGCTGCGCGCGTCTTTCTCGCTCCACCGATATACACTTCGACAGAACTCCGCATCCCTCGGATGCACCAAGCCCGTCGGCTCCCTTCCCATGTCATCCTATTGGTGCAAAGAGCATTAGACATGAATAGTCAACCTCTAGTGTTTCCATGTTTGACAATATACTATGGTCTGGTCAAAGTGATCAAGGGTTAAGTCAAACAGGACCAGATATTTGATAGGATAAATCCAAGCTTGATCAGGTTGAACAAAGGGTTAGCCAAACAGGACCTAATATTTACCAGGGTGATCAAACCTACATCTGATATGTTTGAAAATATACCAAGGATTGATCAGTTAGAACAAGGGTTAGTCAAACAGGATCTGATGTTTTGCAGAGAACCTAGGGTTGGTCAGTTTAACCAAGAGATAAGCCAAATAGGACTTGATGTTTAGCAGAGTAATATAACATATTTGGACTAAGCCAAATAGGAATTGATGTTTGGCAGAAAGAAGTATAGTCAGGATTAAGATGAATAGCAAAGAAGTGTTGGTGCAGGCATCACCTAAGTCAAACCTGGGTTTTGATAATGGCAAAGGGTTCAGAAGTTAAGATGTTATTGTTGTCTAATGTGTTTACTAAGTGTACAGGAAAGAAGTCCTAGGTACACTAGGCAAGAAGTCCTGACAAAGGGCTGGGCAAAGAAGACCTGGTCAAGGGGCTGGACACCGAAGACTTGCTCCGAAGGTGGGCACGAAGTCCTGGTCGAGGACTGGGCACGAAGTCCTGGCAAGAGGCTGGGCACCGAAGACCTACTCGGAAGGTGGGCACGAAGTCCTGGTTGAGGACTGGGCACAAAGACCTGGTCAGGTGGATCGGGCAAAAGTCCAACCGGAGGATCCGGTTGGCAAAAGGTAAACTCTCCTGAGAGGAGTAGGTGAGGACGCGTTCCCCGTCGAGGGAACAGTAGGCATCGGTTCGACCTAGGGTTCCATTTGGGAGACCCGAAGTCAGAACCAAGACAGCTACGGCTATAAATATTGACAAATATTCTTGCTTTGGTTGTTTTGGAATTAACCTTGGTTGCAGGACCGAAGGAGTATGTGTCTGCAGCTCAGAATGCCCCAAAGGAAGGGGGTAAGAAGCTGGGCTAGGCGCCCGGGAGGTCCCAGGTGCCCAAGGTCAAAGCCAAACAAGCAAAGAAGCAAGAACGCTTCGAAATCAGACTGGGCTAGGCGCCCGGGAGGTCCCGGGCGCCCAAGGTCAAAGCCAAAGAGTAATCGAAGCAAAATCAGCCACGAAGCCAGCAGACCAAGTCAAGCTGGGCGCCCAGGAAGTCCCGGGGGCCCCAGTCAGCTCCAGAGGCCGATTCGAAGGGGATAAGCACTGACTGAGCTGCGGATGAAGGTTCTCCGATCTGAAGACACATGTCAGGCGCCCCCAGGAGTACTATAAAAGGGGCTCGACCCCGAGGCTTCGAGAACACAACTTTCTAACGCCTCTAAGCTTTTCGTTCAAGCGCTCTGCTCCGACAAACTCTGATCTCGATATTTTAGCGCCGACGACGACCCTCTGCTCAGAAGTACGATCCACACCGGGCATCGGTACCGAAAAGTGTAATTCTGTTATTTACTACAATATTCTTGTATCAAAATATGTAAACCTTTGCGCGATTATAGAATGCCCTCAGTAAACGGTCAAGGACCGTGGGCCTTGGAGTAGGAGCCGACCACGACTCCGAACCAAGTAAAAGACTTATGTTCTTTGTGTGATTGTTTTGTTTTCCGCTGCGTTTTCTCTTTCCTTAATCCGAAAAAGATTTTAACGATATTCACCCCCCCTCTATCGTTTCTATCAATCCAACAAGTGGTATCAGAGCGGGGTAGCTCAAATTTGGTGCAACCACCAATTTGGGAGTTTTTCAGATTTTTACAAAGTTTTTAATTTCTTTTTCGATCGAATTTTTATCGTTAATCGAGGTTGGTGCAACACCACTCGATAATTTCTTTTAAATATCTTATTCCCGCACTGCTAATCCAAGACCAAGTCTTGGGACAGTTTTTTATTGTTATTATTTCAGAATCTCTAAATGGCCATGCAAGAGAGTTTCAGTACAGCCAGACCACCACTCTTCAGTGGGGAGGACTTCTTCTACTGGAAGAGTCGTATGGAAGTCCACCTGAAAACTCAGGTGGACATGTGGATAATAATCCAATCTGGTTTGGAAATCCTGAAAAATGCTGAAGGAGTGGCACAACCTTACACAAAATGGGATGCCTCGCTAAAAAGGAAGATCGAGGCTGATGCTAAAGCGACCCAGACACTCTAATGCGGTCTAACCAAAGAAGAGTTGAACCGGGTGTGACCATTCAACAGTGCAAAGGAACTCTGGGGTAAGTTAATTGAATTGCACGTAGGAACCTCCGACACCCGAATCAGCAAGAGGGACCTACTGCTAAACAAGTTATACACAATCAAAATGAACGACGGCGAGTCAGCAGCCCAGCTCCACGCTAGAATCCAGGAGTTGATGAACGGTCTACATACAATCGGTCACAAGGTAGAAAATCGTGACCTGATCAGGTATACCCTTAACGCTTTCCCGAGAAATACTTTGTGGGCATCTATGGTAGATGCGTACAAAGTTTCAAGGGATCTTTCTAAAATCAAATTACACGAGTTATTTTCTGAACTTGAATTACATGAGCACACTAACTGCACCTTAGCCGAGAAAGACATTGCTTTTGTTGCAGGCAAAACAGGAAAGGTGGTCAAGAAGAAGCCTCAACCTGCACCCGAGTCTGACTCAGACTCAGAAGACAGCGAAGGGGATCGACCCAAGCTTGTTCGGCTAGCCCGAGACTACTACAAGGAATTGAAGAATTAGACCAACAGAAGAAAAACCAGTTGAAAGAAGGATGATCCAACCGAACCATCCAAGACCAAATCCAACGTAACGTGCTTCGAATGCAACAAGAAGGGACACTTCAAATCGGAGTGTCCTAATCTGAAAGAAGCCAAGAAGACAAGAAGGAAGAAGGCCCTTCAAGCAATGTGGGACGAGTCTTCATCTGAAGAAGAAGAAGAGGCCCCACAATCGAACCTGCTCGCCCTAACTGCTTCGGAAGAAATCGACACCGGAAGAATCGGAATCGGACGACGGAAAGCTCACCATTTCGGAAGACGGCAAAATAACTGTAAGTGGTTATTCAAAAGCTAAATTAGCTGAATTAATTGCTTACCTATCTAGTAACTTGGCGAAAGCCAAAATTCGAGTCAAGTCTCTCCGACAGGAAGTAAAACTCCTGAAAGAGGACGCTGACTCTAGATCTTTGACTGAGAAGGTTCAAGAAGGAACCTCTACTCAAGTTGAAAAACTTGAGAAAGAGAACTCCTCCTTGAAAACTCAAGTCAAGGACCTTAGAGCAGCTTTGGAACGATTCACTTCGGGTTCCAAGGGTCTTGACATGATCCTTGGAAAATAGAAGTCCATTCTAAATCGATCTTGGTTAGGGTATCGAACCAAGGCTAGACAAAGGTCATATTATGCTGTACTGAATCAGTCTAGACCCAAAGTTCAGGCATGGGTACCCAAATATTGCCTGAGCAACCAAGCTGGACCAAACCAGTATTGGATCCCCAAGGACAAGATTCATATCTTGCCTAATCATTACCGTGGCTTTAGTCCAGGGGGAGCCAACTTAAAAACCATTTTTATAGTTAGATAAATTCTTTTTCTTATTGTAAAATTGCATGATTGCTTGTTTATTTATTTTCTGCAATTTATCATGCTTAGACCTAGGACTGGTTAGATTAAGGACTAAAATGATTAACTGAAATTTGAACAACATAGTATTGGGTGGAGGTGAGATGATAGTACGTTAGGGAAGCCATTTTGGCGGAACTAGCCGAAGCTACCGATCCAAGACATAAACTAGTTAGACCAAAATCTTTCAAGGAGTAACTTGAAAATGGATTTTCAATAAAAGGCTTTGTCAAGGAAAGGGTTGATGACCCAATAAGGCTACGGCCAAAGAAGGCCTAGTGTCTCGCCAAGATCTGGAAGTCAATTATTGAAAACCAAATTCACTTTACTATTGTCAGATTTGAATCTAACACAGATTTCAATTAATCTTAGATTCAACCATTGGTTTCAAAAATAAATTTATAAACATAATTAATTGGTTTTTCAAAATTAATTTAACTTTTCAAAACTAATCATAGTTTTTCAAAATAAAATCTTTACTTCTATTAGAAACTGTCTCACAAAAACCCATAAGTTAACGTGATTGATAACTATATACCGGGTAAGATAGTTAGGACTTAAGTTAATGCAAAATCTGATTTTTGTAGTGTTGTCAAATAAAAACATTGATTTTAGAGTTGAATTGAATTGATTGTTGGTTGGCCATTAGAGTCAAACCAGGTCAAAATAGTCAAACTTGGTCAAGCAATCAAACTGGTCAATAGTCAAACAATGGCCAGCTCGGGCGCCCGTGACCCCTCGGGCGCCCCCCCCACCTCCTCTTCGACCAAGACAGCAAAAGCTGTCAATACCTAGCTAAGCTAGGCGCCTGAGACCTATCGGGCGCCTAGACCTTTATGTCAATTCGAGGCAGCAAAAGCTGCCACACATGGCAGCTGACTCCAGGTGCCCGGGTCCTCACGGGCGCCCCCAAGGAAAGTGTCAATACCGAAAAAGCTGCATTTGGCAGCTTACACCTGACTCCAAGCGCCCGATTCCTCTCGGGCGCCCGACCAACCCCTATATAAAGCCACCAAAACCCCCTTCATTTGCCACCCCAAAACAAACTCTCTTCTCTAACTCTTCTCCTCCCAAGGTGCTCGGAAGTCCCTCTCACGCCCTCAAACGTCCAACTTCGACCATGGCTTCTCGGTATCATTTTTGTGCATTTAAAATTAATTTCTTTATTATTATTTCGCTCCTTAAATGCATGTTCCTTATTATGTTAGAAAATATCGTACTATTCAACCCAACCCCAGGACCGAGCCTAGCCCTGACCCTAGGTTTCCGACCATAGAACTATTCAATAAGTTCACTAGGACGACCTATAAACACATCAAGACAAGATTCTTGAATAGGCAGTTTTTCACTCAATCCTGTCCAGTAGCTATGGACGTCATCAATTTCTATTAACTTGATCGACTTGTTTTCTGCACTCATCCTGTGAATACGACCCTATATGCAGAATTTTACAACAACTTAGTAAGATAAGATGATCTTAGCTATATCACCACTGTACAAGGAATGCCCTTGACTATCACGCCCTTGTTGTTTAACAGATTCCTTGGACTACGATCTTCCCAGTCCACTTTCTGCTGTTACCCTCCTAGACATCCTCCCTTTGCTTCCTCCCTACTCCCATATTGATTTGGACACCCTTTATTCATATTTCTATAGAAATGCCTGAGACCCTTTGGTTAGTCAGTTTCAATCAGTAGATCTCCAGGTCCAGGACTACGCTCTTTATAGAGTTCTAGTCCGTTGCATTCTTCCCTTGACCACTAGGGATGTCGCGACCATGCAACCATTTCATACCTTCCTACTGTATGCTTTGATCCATCACTTAGACATAGATATTGGACTTCACATATTCCACACCATTCTACATGCATCCAGTGTCACTACTCAGGGTCGGGTACGCACCCTTTACTGCCACATCATCACTTCTCTTCTTCATCATCACGGTTGCGATATTACCGACGGAGAGATGACCTTGATGACTGAATTTGACGAGATTGGGTATAGAAACTTTTCCCTAGCGGGCATAGATGTCTCGGGTACCGGGGTTTTATCATGGAGACGTCAGTGAGCCGGAGCCCAGATCGATTCCGATGAGGAGGTAGAGGTCAATGTCGCAGATTTCGCTGTCGAGATTCGAGAGCATATGGACGAGCCCCCACCGCCGACGCTCGACGAGAGAGTGACACTACTTTAGACAGAGATTCATAGCCTCCGAGAGGAAGAGGAAGCCCACTACATCGAGATAGTCGACGCGATTCGGGCAGAGCACGATGTAAATCGAGCCTATCATAATGAGCACATGGAAGTTATTCTAGTCGACCGCTAGGCGAGAGAGGCACACCACACTGAGTACATGGATGCCCTCAGAGCCGAACATGAGGCAAATCAGGCCCGACATGACGAGATGATGTCTTGGTTCCAAAATTGGCAGCCCAGTCCATTCTTCCCTCCAGGCCCCACCTCTTAGACTCCAGATGACTTCAGTTGACTTATTGTACTATTGACTGATGTTTGACTCGTGTTTGACTGTGCTGGTCCTCGCTTTGACCAGTTGACTTCTATGCACTTATCATATCTAGTTGCTAGTTGTTTACTTGATTATCTGCCTTTTATCAGTTACTAAGAAGGCAGTTAGGGTTATGCTTGGTAGAATAGGACTGCTCTAATAATATTTTTTTTAAAACTGTTTTATTTTCTGCAAAATCATTTCTTTATTTTCATTATGTTATTTAAAATAATTTTTCCAACTTAGTTTTTTTTTTAAAAAATAAATTACCCCTTCAAAACTAGGGGTTTTTTCGCAAAATGGACTTAGCCTAGGCCCTAACCATAGAACTGCATGCACCTATAGATCTAGAACCCAACATCTCACAAGCACCTTAGGGTACTTTGATGATAACCTAGAATAGGTTGAGATGTTTAGGTCTATGCCTTGATTCAAGATGCTTTAAGTCAGTGCATCTGCAGTAATTGGGGCACTAAATACCAATTAAATAGTAATCAGGTTAAGTGTCAAGCTTAGAAAATCTAACTTGATCAGATCACTTAACCTGACTAATCCTAGCGAAAGCTACTATTTATAACAGTTAGTAAGTAGCTAATTGGGTTAGATAGGACCCGAAACCAGAAATTCAAATTAATTTGGTCCAATTTAAACTTAGAATTGGTTCAGTACAACATCTTACTTTCATTACTCATTGTTTGCTATATTTTTTTGATATATGGCAAAGGGGGAGAGATTGGAAAGGAGAGAAAAGAAGGATTCAAAATTTATTTTTTTTCTTCAAAATTAAATCTTTTTTTCTAAAAAAAACTTTTATCACCTTTTTTCAAAAGGTAAAGCTCTTTAAGTACTTAAGTTCTTTTTGAAAGTTAATTTTCTAAGTACTTATTCTGAAAATTTTCTGGAAATATTTCTAATATTTAAACTACTTGAAAAATATTTCTAAGTATTTAAACTGCTTGAAAAATATTTCTAAATATTTAAACTGTTTGAAAAATATTTCTAAGTATTTAAACTACTTTCTAAGTATTAAAACTGTTTGAAAATTTTCTAAGTGTTAAAACTTCAGAATAAGATTTGAAAATTTTCTAAAGTGCAAAAACTAAGTATTTTGGAAATAATTTTCGAAATTACTTGCGTTCAAAAATTATTCTAAGTACTCACTCTAAATCTTTGGTTGGTCGAAAATTTTCTAAATGTAAATTTCAAATTCTCCTGAAAATTTTCCAAGTGCCCAACTCAAAATATTTTTTGGAAAATGTTTTCTAACTTAAAAACCTTTTCTTGAAAATTTTCTAAGTATTGAAAACCTGAAAAACGTGTCACTTTTAGACTTAGAATCTTTTTCAAAAACCCCACGAACTTTTGAAAAACATAGGGGGAGATTTCTTCCAGGGGGAGGAAATTAACTTTGGTAATACTTATCTGTATGATTAACTTAACTTTTTGAACCGGGTTGCCATAAATAAAAAAGGGGGAGATTGTTGGTGCAGGCAGCACCTAAGTCAAACCTAGGTTTTGATAATGGCAAAGGGTTCAGAAGTTAAGATGTTATTGTTGTCTAATGTGTTTACTAAGTGTGCAGGAAAGAAGTCCTAGGTACACTAGGCAAGAAGTCCTGGCAAAGGGCTGGGCAAAGAAGACCTAGTCAAGGGGCTGGACACCGAAGACCTACTCAGAAGGTGGGCACGAAGTCCTCATCGAGGACTGGGCACGAAGTCCTGGCAAGGGGCTGGGCACCGAAGACTTGCTCGGAAGGTGGGCACGAAGTCCTAGTCGAGGACTGGGCACGAAGACCTGGTCAGGTGGATTGGGCAAAAGTCCAACCGGAGGAGCCGGTTGGCAAAAGGTAAACTCTCCTGAGAGGAGTAGGTGAGGACGCATTCCCCATCGAGGGAACAGTAGGCGTCGGTTCGACTTAGGGTTCCATTTGGGAGACCCGAAGTCAGAACCAAGACAGCTACGGCTGTAAATATTGACTAATATTCTTGCTTTGGTTGTTTTGAAACTAATCTTGGTTGCAGGACCGAAGGCGTGTGTGTCTGCAGCTCAGAATGCCCTAAAGGAAGGGGGTAAGAAGCTGGGCTAGGCGCCCGGGAGGTCCCGGGCACCCAAGGTCAAAGCCAAACAAGCAAAGAAGCAAGAACGCTTCGAAATCACACTGGGCTAGGCGCCCGGGAGGTCCCGGGCGCCCAAGGTCAAAGCCAAAGAGTAATCGAAGCAAAATCAACCACGAAGCCAGTGGACCAAGTCAAGCTGGGCGCCCAAGAGGTCCTAGGCTCCCCAGTCAGCTCCAGAGGCCGATTCGAAGGGGATAAGCACTGACCGAGCTACGAATGAAGGTTCTCCGATCTGAAGGCACGTGTCAGGCGCCCCCAGTGAATCAGGCGCCCCCAGGAGTACTATAAAAGGGGCTCGACCCCGAGGCTTCGAGAACACAACTTTCTAATGCCTCTAAGCTTTTCATTCAAGTGCTCTGCTCCAGCAAACTCCGATCTCGAGATTTCAACGCCGACGATGATCCTCTGCTCCGAAGTACGATCCACACCGGGCGTCGGTAATGAAAAGTGTAATTCTGTTATTTACTGTAATATTCTTGTATCAAAATCTGTAAACCTTTGCGTGATTACAGAATTGCCCATAGTAAACGGTCAAGGACCATGGGCCTTGGAGTAGGAGATGACCGCGACTCCGAACCAAGTAAAAGACTTGTGTTCTTTGTGTGATTGTTTTGTTTTCCGCTGCATTTTCTCTTTCCTTAATCCGAAAAAGATTTTAATGATATTCACCCCCCCCTCTATCGTTTCTATCGATCCAACAAGAAGTTCTTATCGAGGCACGAAGTCCTGGTCGAGGGTTGGGCACTGGAGTCCTGGTTCAGGGAATTGGGCACGAAGTCTTCACCTACAGGGTTAAGCACAATGTCCTGGTCGAGGATCGAGCAACAAAGACTTGGCAAGTGAAGCCGAGCATGAAGACTTGGTCCGGGGAACCGAGCGAAAGACTTTGTCGAGCGGGGATTGTGAACAGGAGTCGAGACAGGTCAAGGTCGAACGTCGTTGAGTTCTGGATTCTCGGAGGACAAGTAAAAGTCCAACTGGAGGTCCCAATTGGCAAAAGATAACTTCTCTAGAGTGGTGTAGGCGAGAACGCGTTCCCTGAGAAAGGGAACAATAGGCGTCGGTTCGACCTAGGATTTCATTTGAAATCCAAAGTCAGGACCAAGACAACACTGGTTGTAATTCATATATGTTTTAACTCTATATTTTATTATTGTATGTTTGGAACTGACCCTTGTTACAGCTAAAAAGAGAAAGCAGTTAACTAGGACGTCTGAATGGGACTCAAGCGCCTGAGAGCTGGCAACGGGCGACTGAGCTAGCGCAACGGTCTGGCTTACATGGCAAGTGTTGAGGGGAGGATCCATGTTGGCACTCAGGCGCCTAAAAGGGACTCAGGCGCCTGGACAGGATAAAGTTTGATAGAACAACGAATAGAATTTCTGCCTGATACGCTATAATGAGGGCGCCTGAAAGGCCATTCAGGTGCCTTAGTAAGTACAATAAAAAGGAGTCGAGTGCAGCAATTCAATACATCAATTCTAAAATCCACTAACTCATTCCCTGCGAAGAAAAACTGCTATGATGAAGTTCTACGACCAAGGAGACTCCAGGAAGAATTGCGCGGCGCTTCAGATTTCCAGAGTTGGCTGAGACCTTCACACTTTGGTTTGCGTATTACAAGTTGTACTTATTTCATTATTATTTGTGCTTGTACTTAAACTGTATGATGGGTTTCTCCACCTCCGAAAAATTTTCAGAAAGGAGACCACTAGTGGATAGGCGCTTCCCATAATTAGGCCTTGGATGTACTGACCCTGAGGGGTTGGGAACCAAGTAAATCCCGCGTGTTTGCATTGTATATTTTCGCTTTATCTTTTATTCTGCTACTACTAACAACTCTGATATTAAGCGAATGATCGACGAAAAGTTTTTGCGAAGCAATATTCACCCCCCCATCTCTATCGCTCAATCTCGATCCATCAATTGGTATTAGAGCAGGTGGCTCTGATCGGACTCACCGTTGAAGGAGCAAGAAGGCCAGAAATTGAGGAGGAGTTAAGGGTGAATAAGGTATATTTTAATTATGTCTAATTTTAAGTTTCATATAATTTGTTTCAAGTGCAGTGAGAGAGGACACTACAAAAATAAGTGTTCTACTCGTAAGACTCGTACGTCACCACCAGCGGCAACGAAGGTATCGACGTTAGGAGTTTGGAGGGACAAGAACCATATTAGATGCTTCAAGTGCCAAAAGCAGGGACACTACAAGAACTAGTGTCCAGATTAGAGGATCAGCAAGTCAACAATGCCAAGAAATGCGACAACGGTAAAGGAGGTATAAAAATTTAATTTCCACAAAAATATTTTTCAAATTCCTTGATAGTTGCATAATTTTTCTGGTAATTTAGATAACAATGTTAATTTTTCTGATAAATTAGATTTTCTATATAGCAAACTTAATGTATTGCATGATAAATTAGCTAGTAGTTGTAACACCCATTTTTTTTTTCCTTCTTTGACCACCATAAAGCGGCGTTACGTTAACATACTTAGGGCATGTAGACATCATAACGCAGCGGAAAACTTTAAACTTACACCTACATGCACTTTCTACCATTCCTAGCATCATAACATACTTAGCATCATGTCATACTTAGCATCATGTTATACTTTAGCATTCTGTCATACTTTAGCATCATATCATAGAGTCATAGTCATATTCATGTACTTAATAGTAAAGGTAAAGTTCTATCATAAGGCAAGCAAACATATGGTCTCTTGGCCAAGTCACTATCACACACATTCTGCAAAGCCCTCCTGCTGCTTCCTTACTGTTCCTTTGCGTGATCTGCGGTATAAGAAAATAAAACTATAAGCACACAGGCTTAGTAAGACTCTTTCCTACTCACTAAAACCGTCCGTCACTTAATCATAAACATATGAAACATTAGCATACTTAATGCTTTACTTAGATCATCATCCTTATCATCACTTAGCATTCATTCGACATGTCGTGGACATGGCTTCATCACATTCATAGCATGGCATAAACATAACCATAAACATTCACGTATGGCATCATACTTGACATAAACATAAACATCGTAAACATTCATAGCATGACATAATACTTGACATAGACATAAACGTCGTAAACATTCATAGCATGGCATAATACTTGGCATAGACATAAATAAAATCATGGCATAACCTAATTAAAATCATGGCATCATATACTAACATGAGCATAAATAAAATAATGGCATTCCAACATAACATAAACATGACTAAATCATGGCATCCTAAACTAACATGAACATAAATAAAATCATGGCATCCTAACCTAGCATAAACATAATTAAATCATGGCATCCTAAACTATCATGAACATAAATAAGATCATGGCGTCCTAACTTAGCATAAACATAATTAAAGCATGGTATTCTAAACTAGCATAAAATCATGGCATCCTAACTTAACATACACATAATTAAATCATGGCATGAGCATAATAAAATCATGGCATAGACATAAATAAAATCATGGCATAAACATAAATAAAATCATGGCATAAACATAAATAAATCATGGTATCCTAACCTAGCATAAACATAATTAAATCATGGCATCCTAAACTATCATGAACATAAATAAGATCATGGCGTCCTAACTTAGCATAAACATAATTAAATCATGGCATGAGCATAATAAAATCATGGCATAGACATAAATAAAATCATGACATAAACATAAATAAAATCATGGCATAAACATAAATAAATCATGGCATAAACATACTTTTCATAAACATACCTTTCATAACATAATGCATAGCATAAATGGATGCATGTAGCAACTGTGCATATATATATATAAGGATGCTTAATCTTGAAAACATGCTTTTAAATACTTGAACATAATCATAACATGCATTGGGCCCTGGCTTGTACCACATTCATTCATCATATGCGCGCATCCCTAAGTAAATACGAGGTAGCTAATCTCGACCTACTAGGGTAAGGACAGCATAGTCGGTAGTCCCCGAACCGAGGCGTTCTTAAGGTGCCCATCCCTGTTGCACAACTTCGGTAGTGCCAGAACCGTGGACAGCATAGTCGGTAGTCCAGAACCGGGGCGTTCTTAAGGTGCCCATCCCTTGGACCCATACTTCGGTCCGGTACAAGCCCATTCATAAAGTAAAATACTTTTCATGCTTCATCATTCATAAGACATTCATGGCATCTTTATCATAACATAACTTGTTACGGCTCGACCCGTCTACCGACCCATTTACCGGTCCTTATGACCGTCGTACCGTCGACCATCGACCGTGCCGTTTAGCATATTCATTCATTCATCATACTTAGCCTTCATTCATCATTTTCATTATTAGACATGGCATAGGTACACATCATTCATATAGCATGGCATACACACACAAGCATGGCATACATTCATATCATTCATAAGACATGGCATACACACATATCATTCATACATCATGGCATACATACATATCATTCCTAAATCATGGCACATGTCTAAACATTCTATGACCTAACATATATTTCATGACTTATAAGCTAAAGGTTTAGTTAACATGGTATTCTTCCACCTCACTTAAGCATACCTCCTAATCACCTATACCCTAGGGTACTCTAGGGTACCCCAAAAATTCCCAAAAATTATATTTACTTACTACACATCATAAGGGAACATTAATCAACATCATCAAGATTTTTTGACATAATTATAGACCCCAAAATCATGGTGGCCGAAACCCACAAACCTAGGGTTCTTGGTTTCCTTTCCTTGTTGTTGGCCGAAACTCATAGGGTCTCTAGGGTACTCCAAAAATTCCCAAAAATTATACTTAACTTCTAAACATTATAAGGGAACACTAAATAACATTATCATGATTTTTAACATATTTTTAGACCTTTAAAACATGCTTTCCGAAACCCTTGAACTTAAAGTTCTGGGTTTTGCTTCCTTCATGTTGGCCGAAACTCTAGGGTGTCCTAGAGCACTCTAAAAATTCCCAAAAATTTTACTTAACTTCTAAACATCATAAGGGAACATTAAATAACATTATCATGATTTTTAACATATTTTTAGACCTTTAAAACATGCTGGCCGAAACCCTTGAACTTAAAGTTCTGGGTTTTGCTTCCTTCATGTTGGCCGAAACTCTAGGGTGTCCTAGAGCACTCTAAAAATTCCCAAAAATTTTACTTAACTTCTAAAAATCATAAGGCAACACTAAATAACATTATCATGATTTTTAACATATTTTTAGACCTTTAAAACATGCTGGCCGAAACCCTTGAACTTAAGGACCTTGGTTTTCCTTTCCTTTCAACATCACATCCAAAAACTAACCCATATATCCTGCTAAAAATCATGGAAATCATAGATAACTATTATAACACAGGTGAGGGAGTCTTACCTTAGATTTCTTGATTTTTAGACCTTGGATGGAAAGAAGGGAGAAGACTTGACCACACCTAGCCCTTGGAAACTTGAGAAGACCTTAGATCTTGGAGGATGAGACTTTTTGTGAAGTTTTCTCAAGCGAGAAGTCCTCCTTGATTGCTCGGCAAGAATGGAGAAGGAAGAGAGGAGCAAATGCACTTGATGGCATGAAGAATGAAACTCCCAAAATCAACCATTAAGGTGGTGAATGAAGAGTTTTCTATGGCCCTTCATCTTCCTCTACCATTTAACCACCATTCACTTCCTTTCCTCACAAGAATTCCTTGCTAGGTGAGTTGGTTAAAGCATTCTTGGTTGTACAAGAGGTCCAAGGTTCAATCCTTGGCTCATGCACCTTTATTTTTATTTTATTTTTATTTTATTTAATCCTTTTTCTTATTTTCGAAAATTCCCCTTTTATTTCGAAAATTCTCCAAAAATGACCCATAATTATGCCAATATTCCTAAATAAAATTCTTTTATATTTATATTAATTTTACCCAATTACTACCCATTTTTGGAGCCCATTTAAAGCCCATTAGTACCAAATCTCTTTATTTAAATGGGGAAATTAGACTAATATTTACCCAAAATCATGCTAATATATCCAATTAAATCCTATTTATATTTATACTAACTTTTACCTAAAATCCACCGATAATTATGGTACTAGCAAGCCCATATAAGGCCCATTAGTGCCCTTTTTTTCCTAATTTAAATGGGAAAATATGGATTTTCTAGGCCCAAGTTTGCATTAATATTCCTTGGTCCCTTGGAAAATTATCTAAACATGCTTAATATTTTAATAAAATATTAAGAGAATTTTCCGGGTCGTTACAATCCCCCATACCTCTTGAAAGTTCGTCCTCAAACTTAGAATAACTCCGGGTACTTGCGCCTCATCTCGTCCTCGCGTTCCCAGGTAGCTTCTTCGAACCGTTGACTTTGCCATAGGACCTTGACTAAGGGTACCTCCTTACTCCTCAGCTTCTTGACTTCCCTATCCAAAAATCTGGATGGGTCTGCTCTCATAGCTTAGGTCCTCTTGTACTTGCACTGTCTGCGGCTCGATCACTCGGTCCATATTTGGAATACACTTTTTAAGCAGGGACACATGGAATACGTTATGGATAGCTGATATCTCTGAAGGTAGCTCCAGCTCGTATGCCACCTTACCGACTCTTTTCAGAATCAGGTACGGCCCCACATAGCGCGGACTTAGTTTTCCTTTCTTCCCAAATCTGGTCACTCCCTTCTTCATACCGGACCACCAAAACTTCTCCTTCAGATCCTGATACATCTTGGTGGATCCTGGATGCATCAAGTAAGGGGTTCTGTGAGCTTCTGCCAGTATCTCTTTTCGAAGCTCCGGATCACTAGGGATACATAAACGATCCCTAATGTAGAGTATTCCACCTTCGGCGATATGAAAACTATCGCCCTTTCCTTCTTGGACCTTCTGTTTTATTTTTTGGAGACTCAGATCACCATTTTGTTTTTCCAATATGTCCTCACATAGCGCGGGTGATATTGTCATGGTGGAAAGTCGCCCGGAGATGACTTCGACCCCAAAATTCATAATTTCTTTTTCAAGTGGTCGGGATAATTTAGATATGGACATCAAGGTGGCACTTGACTTCCGGCTGAGTGCATCGGCCACTTTGTTCGCCTTTCCTGGATGATAGAAGATCTCGCAGTCGTAGACCTTCACCAACTCGATCCATCGGCGTTGTCTCATATTCAGGTCTTTCTGAGTGAAGAAATATCGCAGACTCTGGTGGTCTGTATAAATCTTACACTGCGCTCCATATAGAGATAACGCCTCCATATTTTAAGAGCGAAGACCACCGCGACCAGTTCCAGATCATGAGTGGGGTAATTCTGTTCATATTCCTTAAGTTACCTAGAGGCATAAGCAATGACCTTACCACTCTGCCTAAGTACAGCTCCAAGTCCTAGCTTGGAAGCATCGCTGTATACATCGAAGTTCTGATTATTTCTTTGACCTATAATTGGCTAATGTCATTATCAACTCTATGATATAATTATATGGATACATCATAGTTATATACTTATTTTAATCATGGGTACCTAATAATAATAGTATGCTTCCGAATATTAATTCTCAACCCGGGTTACGAATTATATTAGTTGTATGATTATTATAGAATAGGTGAGATCCTACTTATTATATTACCATAAAATAACTTAAGGTAGTCTTATATATTATATATAAGACATCAGTAACCCATAACCTATAATAAGTATTAACATAATTAGAACCCTACCCTATGCGTCCCTACCTAAGTTGTACCATATAACCTATACCATTAATTATATCAGTACTAATATCATGGAACTAATGCTATACGCTAACATAGGTGAGAGTGTTATAATCTCCTGTGGGTAGGTTATCAGATAATTTTCTACATGTGACTATATTATAGATTATACATAATATCATAAATTATAGTTTCTTTTCTACGCCTATATTATTCTAAATATTTAATTCCTAAAATAAGATAAAGCATCATTCATCGTTACATATCGTAACGTACTTTTCATCATAAATATCATTCATACTGGCATACCTTAAAATCATAAAACATCTTCCTACTATAAGATATGTAAAAAGGTACTTACTTGGAAGCGGCAGGAAGAGGGCTTGATGTGTGTGTAGTGAGATGGTTACTGCTCTGATACCAACCTGTAACACCCGCTTTTTTTTTTCCTTCTTTGACCACCATAAAGCGGCGTTACGTTAACATACTTAGGGCATATAGACATCATAACGCAGCGGAAAACTTTAAACTTACACCTACATGCACTTTCTACCATTCCTAGCATCATAACATACTTAGCATCATGTCATACTTAGCATCATGTTATACTTTAGCATTCTGTCATACTTTAGCATCATATCATAGAGTCATAGTCATATTCATGTACTTAGTAGTAAAGGTAAAGTTCTATCATAAGGCAAGCAAACATATGGTCTCTTGGCCAAGTCACTATCACACACATTCTGCAAAGCCCTCCTGCTGCTTCCTTACTGTTCCTTTGCGTGATCTGCGGTATAAGAAAATAAAACTATAAGCACACAGGCTTAGTAAGACTCTTTCCTACTCACTAAAATCGTCCGTCACTTAATCATAAACATATGAAACATTAGCATACTTAATGCTTTACTTAGATCATCATCCTTATCATCACTTAGCATTCATTCGACATGTCGTGGACATGGCTTCATCACATTCATAGCATGGCATAAACATAACCATAAACATTCACGTATGGCATCATACTTGACATAAACATAAATATCGTAAACATTCATAGCATGGCATAATACTTGACATAGACATAAACGTCGTAAACATTCATAGCATGGCATAATACTTGGCATAGACATAAATAAAATCATGGCATAACCTAATTAAAATCATGACATCATATACTAACATGAGCATAAATAAAATAATGGCATTCCAACATAACATAAACATGACTAAATCATGGCATCCTAAACTAACATGAACATAAATAAAATCATGGCATCCTAACCTAGCATAAACATAATTAAATCATGGCATCCTAAACTATCATGAACATAAATAAGATCATGGCGTCCTAACTTAGCATAAACATAATTAAAGCATGGTATTCTAAACTAGCATAAAATCATGGCATCCTAACTTAACATACACATAATTAAATCATGGCATGAGCATAATAAAATCATGGCATAAACATAAATAAAATCATGGCATAAACATAAATAAATCATGGTATCCTAACCTAGCATAAACATAATTAAATCATGGCATCCTAAACTATCATGAACATAAATAAGATCATGGCGTCCTAACTTAGCATAAACATAATTAAATCATGGCATGAGCATAATAAAATCATGGCATAGACATAAATAAAATCATGACATAAACATAAATAAAATCATGGCATAAACATAAATAAATCATGGCATAAACATACTTTTCATAAACATACCTTTCATAACATAATGCATAGCATAAATGGATGCATGTAGCAACTGTGCATATATATATATAAGGATGCTTAATCTTGAAAACATGCTTTTAAATACTTGAACATAATCATAACATGCATTGGGCCCTGGCTTGTACCACATTCATTCATCATATGCGCGCATCCCTAAGTAAATACGAGGTAGCTAATCTCGACCTACTAGGGTAAGGACAGCATAGTCGGTAGTCCCCGAACCGAGGCGTTCTTAAGGTGCCCATCCCTGTTGCACAGCTTCGGTAGTGCCAGAACCGTGGACAGCATAGTCGGTAGTCCAGAACCGGGGCGTTCTTAAGGTGCCCATCCCTTGGACCCATACTTCGGTCCGGTACAAGCCCATTCATAAAGTAAAATACTTTTCATGCTTCATCATTCATAAGACATTCATGGCATCTTTATCATAACATAACTTGTTACGGCTCGACCCGTCTACCGGCCCATTTACCGGTCCTTATGACCGTCGTACCGTCGACCATCGACCGTGCCGTTTAGCATATTCATTCATTCATCATACTTAGCCTTCATTCATCATTTTCATTATTAGACATGGCATAGGTACACATCATTCATATAGCATGGCATACACACACAAGCATGGCATACATTCATATCATTCATAAGACATGGCATACACACATATCATTCATACATCATGGCATACATACATATCATTCCTAAATCATGGCACATGTCTAAACATTCTATGACCTAACATATATTTCATGACTTATAAGCTAAAGGTTTAGTTAACATGGTATTCTTCCACCTCACTTAAGCATACCTCCTAATCACCTATACCCTAGGGTACTCTTGGGTACCCCAAAAATTCTCAAAAATTATATTTACTTACTACACATCATAAGGGAACATTAATCAACATCATCAAGATTTTTTGGCATAATTATAGACCCCAAAATCATGGTGGCCGAAACCCACAAACCTAGGGTTCTTGGTTTCCTTTCCTTGTTGTTGGCCGAAACTCATAGGGTCTCTAGGGTACTCCAAAAATTCCCAAAAATTATACTTAACTTCTAAACATTATAAGGGAACACTAAATAACATTATCATGATTTTTAACATATTTTTAGACTTTTAAAACATGCTTGCCGAAACCCTTGAACTTAAAGTTCTGGGTTTTGCTTCCTTCATGTTGGCCGAAACTCTAGGGTGTCCTAGAGCAGTCTAAAAATTCTCAAAAATTTTACTTAACTTCTAAACATCATAAGGGAACACTAAATAACATTATCATGATTTTTAACATATTTTTAGACCTTTAAAACATGCTGGCCGAAACCCTTGAACTTAAAGTTCTGGGTTTTGCTTCCTTCATGTTGGCCGAAACTCTAGGGGTGTCCTAGAGCACTCTAAAAATTCCCAAAAATTTTACTTAACTTCTAAACATCATAAGGGAACACTAAATAACATTATCATGATTTTTAACATATTTTTAGACCTTTAAAACATGCTGGCCGAAACCCTTGAACTTAAGGACCTTGGTTTTCCTTTCCTTTCAACATCACATCCAAAAACTAACCCATATATCCTGCTAAAAATCATGGAAATCATAGATAACTATTATACCACAGGTGAGGGAGTCTTACCTTAGATTTCTTGATTTTTAGACCTTGGATGGAAAGAAGGAAGAAGACTTGACCACACCTAGCCCTTGGAAACTTGAGAAGACCTTAGATCTTGGAGGATGAGACTTTTTGTGAAGTTTTCTCAAGGGAGAAGTCCTCCTTGATTGCTCAGAAAGAATGGAGAAGGAAGAGAGGAGCAAATGCACTTGATAGCATGAAGAATGAAACTCCCAAACCCCCTTATTAATCAACCATTAAGGTGGTGAATGAAGAGTTTTCTATGGCCCTTCATCTTCCTCTACCATTTAACCACCATTCACTTCCTTTCCTCACAAGAATTCCTTGCTAGGTGAGTTGGTTAAAGCATTCTTGGTTGTACAAGAGGTCCAAGTTTCAATCCTTGGCCCATGCACCTTTATTTTTATTTTATTTTTATTTTATTTAATCCTTTTTCTTATTTTCGAAAATTCCCCTTTTATTTCGAAAATTCTCCAAAAATGACCCATAATTATGCCAATATTCCTAAATAAAATTCTTTTATATTTATATTAATTTTACCCAATTACTACCCATTTTTGGAGCCCATTTAAAGCCCATTAGTACCAAATCTCTTTATTTAAATGGGGAAATTAGACTAATATTTACCCAAAATCATGCTAATATATCCAATTAAATCCTATTTATATTTATACTAACTTTTACCTAAAATCCACCGATAATTATGGTACTAGCAAGCCCATATAAGGCCCATTAGTGCCCTTTTTTTCCTAATTTAAATGGGAAAA
This sequence comes from Boesenbergia rotunda, assembly GCA_024364735.1. NCBI lineage: Eukaryota > Viridiplantae > Streptophyta > Magnoliopsida > Zingiberales > Zingiberaceae > Boesenbergia > Boesenbergia rotunda. Next base: position 1,068,450 of record JAGFNQ010001148.1, on the reverse strand, counting down.
TATGAATTTTCTAGGCCCAAGTTTGCATTAATATTCCTTGGTCCCTTGGAAAATTATCTAAACATGCTTAATATTTTAATAAAATATTAAGAGAATTTTCCGGGTCGTTACAGTAGTGGACCCAAATCAAATATTGATAATAATAAAATATTAAATATTAACTCCTTAATTTTTAATATTAATTCTACAATCTTAGAAATTAATTCTAATTTTTTTTCAGACAATCCTAATAATACTGAAGATAATTATAATGTTTCTGAAGATAATTCTCATGATTTTGAAGATAATTCACAACCATTAATTAATAACACTAAAAATAATTTTAATATTACTGAATATAATTCTATTAATACAGAAGATAATCTTAATAATTCTGATAATAATACTCAACCCTTAATTAATATTTCCGAAAGTAATAATGAAACATTAATTATTAATTCTCAGGATGATTCTAATGATGTTGAAGATAATTATGAAACCTTAATTTATGATTCTAGTAATTTTGAATATAATAATACAACTTTAATTAGTAATTCTGAAAATTATTTTACTTATTTTGAAGACAATGATACAACATTTATCAATTCTGAATATAACTCTGAAAATAAAGATGAGGAGATTCTGAAGATGAAGATGAATTTACTAAAATTGTTCTATAATTAAAAAGGCTTACAAGAATTCAAATAAAACAGAAGTATTAAATAAAATTGAAAACTTAAAAACTAAAGAAATATTAGATGAATCAGAATTCTTTGAATTAATGTAAATGATGCAATTAGACCCAAAATTATTATTCAAATCTTAAAACTTAAATCTTAATTAATCCAAATCTTAAATCTTATTTAAATCTAAATTTAAATTAATTACCTTCAATTAAATCTTAATTCAAATATTAAAAACTTATATCTCAATTAATCACAAATCTAAAAACGTAAATCTTAATTAATGCAAATCTTAAATCTTAATTCAAATCATAAAAACTTAAATCTTAATTAATTACAAATCTAATAAAACTTAAATGTTAATTAACAATTCAACTTTAATTAGAAACTCAAACCTTAATTCAAAATTTAAATCCATGAACTAAATTTAAATTAATTACCTTCAATTATAAAACTAAATAAAACTCTACCCAACTAGAACAATCAATTTAATAATAATAAATATGTCAAAGTGGGTTGACATATTCACGGATTCACACGTTCTGTATCAAATCAAGAATTTGATACTTTATTAGAAATCAAATTAAATTGCTTTGACTTGATTGACACATGCGTAACTGTCATGCTCATGCATTTTTTCCATATATCTGTCATGTCATTCATGCTAGTTTATTTCTTGCTTAATCTAGAATGGCTAGATAGGAATAAGATTGGTTGACACTTGGCTAACATACTACCAAGGTGAGGCGAGATGATAGTACATTAGGGATGCTTGGTCTGGGAAGTCAGGAAGGGTATGGAGTACCCGACTTGGTCGACCTAGCTATGTGAAACTAGCCGAAGCTACCTTGACATATCCTAGAATAGTTAGACCAGAGTTTTTCAAAAATTAAATTGAAAGTATCATTTTTTAAAAGGCTTTGCCTAAGGAATGGGTCGTTGTTCCGATAACCAAGAAGGCCTCTATGCCTCACCAAGACCTGGACACCAATAATTGAAAATTACTTTTATGTTACTATTGTTAAACTTGAATCTAACTCAAGGTCAAACAATCTATAAAATTAAATTGAGAAAAATTATTCAAACATCTCACAACACTCATAAGGCAACCATGCTTATTTGTACTACGACATTTATAATGGGTGAGATGATAAGGACTATTCAATTGATAAATATTTTCAAAATGGTATTAAAAAATCCTTAGAATATTTCTTAAAAAAATTATATTTTAAAAATAGTGATTAAACATAATAATGTTTTAATGAATTTCGTGCACGATTGTGTGTACCTATAAATATATTTCAAAAATTATATATATTTTCGAAAGTTGTTTGACCTGCACTTAGATACAAATCCTCTAGGTCAACACTAAAGTCCCTTAAGACACTTAGGTAGAGTTACTTGTAGTTAACAAGGGTAGCCAGAAGGTATTAGGTTTAGGGGGAGTCTATCTTTTTACGATTTATTTTTTATTTCTTTTGAAAATTATTTTCCAAAAAATATTCCTTTCGAAAATTTATCTCTTTCAAGATGGTTTTTGCTTAAAAAGTTATTATTTATTTTAAAATATCTTTCAAAAAATACTTGTCCAAAAATTATAATATTCTTTCAAAAATATTTTTCTAAAAATACTTTAATTGCTCTTATGATTTGGATAATCTCTAAAGATACATAGGAAGTTTTTCTTATAATCTGCAAGGATTTCTAAGATTGTGTCAAGCTTAGGGAGAGTCTCAATTAAAAGAACAACTCATGTTTTGATTATTTTAAAACAAAAGGAATATAATTATAATGTAATTTTTTTTCATTTGAATCAAACCCTAAGACTCAGAGGAAAATCTACTTGTGGTCAACAAGCTTCATAGTACTGTGTCAAGTCTAGGGGGAGTTCAAATTAAATAAACTATAAGAAGTTTTCAAAAATACTATATATTTAGAAAATACTATCTTTTCAAAAACACTATATTTGTGAAAAATATAATATTCTCATTTTTTTAAATATTTTTTTAAATCTTTTCAAACATCTTTGAAAATCATTAGAAAATTATTTGAGTTTGGCAAAATCTTCAAGACACATAGGAAAGTTTTCCTTATAGTTAACAAGATTTCCTAGGATTATATCAGATTGGGGAAAATTCCAAACCAAAAAATTAATTTTTTGAAAATTAAATACTTAAATTGAAAATATTTTATCTTGATTAGAAAATCTCTAGGACATATAGGAAATTCTCTTGTGGTCAATAAGATTCCTAGGATTGTGTCAAATATAGAGAAATTCAAATCAATAAAGTACTTATCTTGTCAAATATTACTCAAGTACTTAGCGTTCCCTAAAATATTTTTGAAAAAAGGAGTACTTGGTTTATAGAATAAAATAAAAAAGGGAAGATTTTTAAAAAGTATGTGTTTCTTTAAAAAATCTTAAATATTTTCAAAAATCGTATTGTTGGTGCAAATTTTAAAATCTTTATTATTGTCTTATATTTCTTTTTGATGTGTGTCAAAGGAGGAGAGAGTACCTAAGTAAGTCATATTTTCTTCGATTTTCCCCAAAGTATTGACCTAAAACCCTTAGACTAATACCTAACTTAAGATTATTGTCAAACATCAAAAATGGAGAGATTGTTGGTGCAAAGAGCATCAGATATGAATAGTCAACCTCTAGTGTTTCATTGTTTGCAATATACTAAGGTCTGGTCAAAGTGATTAAGGGTTAAGCCAAACAGGACTTGATATTTGGTAGGGTAAACCCAAGCTTGATCAGGTTGACCAAAGGGTTAGCCACACATGACCTAATGTTTGGCAGAGTGATCAAACCTAGATCTGATATGTTTAACAATATACCAAGGTATGATCAATTAGAGCAAGGGTAAGTCAAACAGGATATGATATTTGGCAGAGAACCTAGGGTTGGTCAGTTTGACCAAGAGATAAGTCAAACAGGACTTGATGTTTAGCAGAGTAATAAAACATATTTGGACTAAGCCAAATATGACTTGATGTTTGGTAGAAAGAAGTCTAGTCAGGATTAAGATGACTAGCAAAGAAGTCCTTATTGAGGCATGAAGTCCTGGTCGAGGGTTTTAGTTCGGTACACTGCAATGAGGGCGCTTGAAAGGTCATTCAGGTGCCTGAGTAAGTACTATAAAAAGGAGTCGAGTGCAGCAGTTCAATACATCAATTCTCAAATCCACAAACTCATTCCCTGCAAAGAAAAAGTCCTATGACGAAGCTCTGCGATAAAGGAGGCTCCAGGAAGAAGTGGGTGGCACTTCGAACTTCCAGAGTTAGTCGAGACCTTCACACTTTGGTTTGCGTATTACAAGTTGTACTTATTTCATTACTATTTGTGCTTGTACTTAAACTGTAAGGCGGGTTTCTCCACCTCTGAAAAATTTTTGGAAAGGAGGCCACTAGTGGACGGGCGCTTCCCGTAATTAGGCCTTGGACGTAATAACCCTGGGGGTTGGGAACCAAGTAAATCCCGCGTGTTTGCATTGTATATTTTTGCTTTATCTTTTATTCTGCTGCTACTAACAACTCTGATATTAAGCGAATAATCGACGAAGGTCCGACGAAAAGTTTTTGCGAAGCGATATTCACCCCCTCTATCGCTCAATCTAATCCTTCACATCCTTCTCGACCGCTGCATCTTTCGCTCGACTTCCTATACTCTTCAGCTCCTGTACACTTAAACACAAGGATTAAAAACTAATAGGACCTAACTTGACTCGATTGACCACATCATAACCAACTTGGGGTACTTACAATCTCTCCCTTTTTAATTTGCATCAACCCGAGTTAAGTTAGGGTAAAACAAGCATAAAAAAACAGGAATAAATATATCATAGTGAATGCAGCAAAACATTTGAAATTAAGCCTACCCCCTTAACATAATCATATGCCTCCCCTATTGATCACATCAAAAAAAAAATATTAAGGGAAATACTTACAAGAATTTATCAAAAATATTAATCAAATATTCAAAATTTTCGAAACTTTTGGATAAGATTTCTGACATAATAATTAGTTTCTAGAAAATTTAATTTTTCAAATTTTAGTCGAAAATTAATTTTTTAAAATATAAAGTCTAATTTTGGAAATGTAATTTTCAAAAATTCATTTTTATTTAAAAAGTAATCAAATTTTTTTTAAGTTAGAATTTTTATAGACTTATCTTTAGAAAAATTGTCAAAGAGAAAACAATTTCCAACATTTTGAAAATCAAATTTTGAATTCAATATTGATGACTTGGAAAATTAATTTTATATTTTGATTTCGAATCAAAAAATTTTAAAATTTTTTCTCAAGACTTAGAAGATAATTTCCAGATCCTAAACAATCAGATTCGATGAAATTAATTTTTTAAGTATTTTTAAAATTTAAAAATATGTGTTTGAACGAAAAATCATAATAAATTTATTTATCTGTTAAAAATTCAGAAAAAAATTTCTTGATAGAACAAATCAATTTCTATCATTAAAAAAATTCTTAAACTAATTTTTTATAAGTAATATATAAGAAAACTATTAATAAGATCAAGCATCAATTGCCAAAAAATAATCTAAAAAAGATCTTAATAGTTTAAGACATATTTAGGGACCCAATATAAGTTATCTCCTACTGGATTAACCAAAAATTTAGATGAAACCTAAGTCCTAGGAATTTTAACAATTTGACCTTTATAAAATTTAAAATACCAATTATGTTTACCATAATATCTAATTTTTAAATTTCTATAATAATTTGAACATGCATAGTTATTTTATAATTTTATAATTTGCACTTTCAAATTTTCATTTTCACATTTTAACTTATCATACATTTCTAATGGGCATAAAGTAGATAATTTTCTTTTTTATTCTATATTTTTTATTTTTTTAATTTACATATGAATTTTGTTATTTGCTTAATACCTCAAACCCCTTTATATATGGATCGCTCGGGCGCCCTTGTGCTTATAGGGGCACCCTCCATGTGACCCAATCTAATCAACTTAGTGCGAATACGGCGCAGGGATAAAAAACAGTGGAAAAGCTTGAGGGTGCCCCCATGACCTTGAGGGTGCCTAGGTCATGGGAGCACTCGGGTGCCTTGGGGCACCAGGGTTACTTGGGTGCCTGTGTTCAATAGAGGTGCCCCGGAAGCCCTTGACCCAGAGTTCATTCGCTTGCGTTTGCTCTCCCATCTTGCCTCCAGCTCTAGGTTCCTGCAAGACAAACAAACAATCCTAAGCCTTAGTTTTGTAAGTCTACTTGGCCTACTACGTTTTTGCTTGGAGTCAACTTTCCAAGACTTTACTACCTAAGGTCAACTCCTTAGGGTTTCCCAATGCCTAGCCTCACTCAGTAGGACTTTACCTTGCCTGACTTCACTCACCAGAACTTTACCCAGTTTCACTCACTAAGATTTCGTGTTCAATCCTCGACCATGACTTCGTGCACAATTCATCGAACTAGGAGTTCAATGTCCAACCCTCGGCTAGGTCTTCGTGCTCAATTCCTTGAACTAGGACTTCGGTGCCCAACCCTCGGCCAGGTCTTCGTGCCCAATTCCCCGAACCAGGACTTTGTGCCCAACCCTCTGTCAGGTCTTCGTTCCCAATTCCCTAAACCAGGACTTCATGCCCAGCTTCACTCACCAGGTCTTCGGTGCCTTGACAAGGACTTCTTTGCTAGTCATTTGATCCTGACTATACTTCTTTCTATTAAACATCAAGTTCTATTTGGCTTAGTCCTTGGTCTAGTCGACCAGATCTAGGTTTAGTTACTTTGCCAAACATCAAGTCCTATTTGGCTTAGCCCTTGGTTAAACTGACCATCCCTAGGTGCTAATCACTCTGGCAAACATCAGGTCCTATTTGGCTTAACCCTTGGTCAAGCTAATCAAACATGGGTTTTATCCTACCAAACATCAAGTCATGTTTGGCTTAACCTTTAATTAGACTGACCAACCCTGGGTGTTTTTCTAATCACTCTGTCAAACATCAGGTTCTGTTTGGCTAACCCTTTGGTCAAGTTGATCAAACCTGGATTTTACCCTACCAAACATCAAGTCCTGTTTCATTTTATCCTTGATCAGACTGACCAGACCTTGGTATATTGTCAAACATCGAAATACTAGAGGTTTACTGTTGGTGCAGGAAGCACCTAAGTCAAACCTGGGTTTTGATAATGACAAAGGATTCAGAAGTTAAGGTGTTATGGTGATCTAACAAGTTTACTAAGTGTGTGTAACGCCCGCTTTTTTTTTTCTTTCCATAAAGCGGCGTTACGTTAACATGAGTAGGGCAGGTAGACATCATAAGGCAGCGGAATAACTTTAATCTTACACATACATGCACCTACTACCATTCCTAACATAATGACATGGGAACTTGGCATATTGACTTCATATTTAGCATCATATCATGTCATACTTAACATCATGTCATAGAGTCACATAAGTCATCATTCAAGCACATAAGTAGCAAAGGTAAAGTTCTAGCATAAGACGAGTAAATATATTATTTTCTTGGCCAAGTCACTACCACACATATGCATTCTTGCCCTCCTGCTGCTTCCTTATTGTCCCCTTGCGTGATCTGCGATATAAGAAAAATAAGACTATAAGCACACATGCTTAGTAAGACTCTTTCCTACTCACTAAAACCATTCATTACTAAATCGTGAGCACGTGAAACATTAACATACTTGGTGTGCTCTACATAGAACATAAGCATCTAAAATCATTTAGTCTATATCTAATATGGCATGATACATAGCCTAAACATGAACATAAATAAATACACTTAACAAGGCACGATACCTGACGTAAACATAAACATAATAACCATACTCAACATGGCATAATACATAGCATAAACATAACATAAATAAACATTCTTATCATGGCATGATACATGGCATAAACATAAACATAAGCAAACATTCTTATCATGGCATGATACATGGCATAAACATAAACATAAGTGAACATTCTTATCGTGGCATGATACATGGCATAAACATAAACATAAGTAAACATTCTTATCATGGCATGATACATGGCATAAACATAAACATAAGTGAACATTCTTATCATGGCATGATACATGGCATAAACATAAACATAAGTAAACATTCTTATCATGGCATGATACATGACATAACATAAACATAAGGTATGAACCAATCTGTATGGCATAAACATAGGCATGCTTTCTAACATAGCATATGGACATCTTCTTAACATAATCATAACATAAATCGTTTACTATCATGCATATTTCTTAACATGAAACATAAGCATAAGACATTACTATCATGGCATAATGCATAACATGAATGAATGCATGAGTCAAATGCATATACATAAGGATGCTTAACTTTTAAAATCATACTTTTAAATACTTAAACGTAATCATCACATCATTGGGGTCCCCGGCTTGTACCACATACATACATCATGTACGCGCATCCCTAAGTAAATACGAGGTAGCTAGTCTCGACCTACTAGGGTAAGGACAGCATAGTCGGTAGTCTCAGAACCGGGGCGTTCTTAAGGTGCCCATCCCTGTTGCACAGCTTCGGTAGTGCCAGAATCGTGGACAGCATAGTCGGTAGTCCAGAACCGGGGCGTTCTTAAGGTGCCCATCCCTTGGACCCATACTTCGGTCCGGTACAAGCCATTCATAAAGTAAAATACTTTATATGCTTCATCATTCATAAGACATGGCATGCATCTTTATTCATAAAACATGGCATGCATCTTCATTCATAAAACATGGCATGCTTACATAACACATCATTCTTATTCCTAGTGCTTGCATGATCATGACATCTAAGGTAAGCATTGCATTATATTCGTTGAACATGATATATTTACATAGACCATTATCCTAATCCATGGAGCTTGCATGATCATGATACATAAGGTAAGCATTGCATTTCACCCATAAGCATGGTATCTATCACAAGCATGCATAGGTAGAACTTCCATAAATATGCTACCTACTATCCAAATGCATGGCATAGAATATAAGACATTCATGAATAACCCTATTAAGCATGGCATCTAATCATAAACATACAACATGAAACATGGTACTTAAGGTTAGGGTTATAGGTAACATAATTTCTACCACATGCTTGAACCTATATATATACTTCATAATAAGCCATAAACCATCATTCTTCACACCCTAACTCCTCCCAAACCCTATTTATCTTGGTTGGCCGAAACTTATAAGGGGGAGTTCCATCATTCAAATGACATGTAAGGTAGCATAAGGAAAAAGAATAACTATACATTACCCATTAGGCCATAAGAAGCCATTAGGGCTCATAATTAGGGTTCACCCTAACTTTTAGCCCTATTTTCTAGGGTTGGCTGAAACATGATTGGGCCATGGGTGCATGAATAAATTCATAAAATTTCCAATTAATCATCTAACACCTTCCATACCATACCATAGGAGACATTGGACCCTTACTTGAGGTAAGCCCTAACTTCTTGCCCTAGAACCCTTCTTGGCCGAAACCTTTAGGGTCACAAGACCTTGTGAAAATTCACACAATCACCTTCAACCTCCCCTTGAATCATGAGGATACCCAAAGTACATACTTGAAAGGTTAGGCCCAATCCTAACCAAAGAATCATGGTGAGGGTCCCAAACCCTAAGGGGTCTTTAGGGTACTCTAAAAATTACCCAAAATTATATTTATTCTATATTAATCATGATAACACATTAGAAAACATGAGAGGGGTTTTTAACATCACCTTGGACCCAAAACCTATGGTGGCCGAAACCCTAGGGTTAGGGTTCATGGCTCTTTTCTTTTTTTCCAACATAAAATCTCAAACAAGACTTTCATATCATGATAAACTTCAAGGAGAGCTATTATACCACAGGTGAGGGAGTCTTACCTTAGACTATCTTGATTATAGACCTTAGGTTTGAAGGAAGGATGGAGATCTTGTTGTCTCTTGACCACCCCTAGCCTTTACACCCTTGTGAAATCCTTGGATCTTGGAATAGGGACCTTCTTGTGAATTTTTCCCAAGGGAAAACCCACCTTGGAGTTTCGGCTAGGATGAAGAAGGAGGAGGAGAGAAGGGTGACTTGGTGGAAGAAGAGAAGTAACCCCCCATGCCCTCTCTTTATAACACTTTAAGGAGGTAAATGAAGAGTCTCTTCCCTTCATGACCCTTCATCTTCCCCTAAGTTTTAACCAAAAATCCACTTCATACTCCACTAGCACTCCCTTGCTAGGTGAATTGGTTAGAGCATGCATGGTTGTACAAGAGGTCCAAGGTTCAATCCTTGGTGCATGCACTAATTTTCTATTTTATTTATTTTTATTTTATTTTCTATTATTTCGAAAATTCCTTAAAAATTCCCCCATAATTATGTTAATATTTCTCATTAAAACCCCTTTATATTTCTATATTTTTTTTACCTAAAATTCACCCATAATCATGGTACTAGAAAGCCTATATAAGACCCATTAGTGCTTATTTTTCCCAATTTAAATGAGAAAACATGAATTTCTAGGCTAAAATTCATATTAATATTTCTAGGTCCCTTGGAAAATTATCTAGATATGCTCCATATTTTAAAGAAAATATTAAGAAAATTTTCTGGGTCGTTACAGTGTGTAGGAAAGTCCTAGGTACACTAGGCAAGAAGTCCTAGCAAATGGCTGGGCAAAGAAGTCCTGGTCAAGGATTGGGCAAGAAAACCTGACCAGAAGTTGGGCAAAGAAGTCCTGGTCGAGAACTGGGCAAGAAGTCCTGGCAAAGGGTTGGGCACCGAAGACCTGACCGGAAGTTGGGGAAGCAGTCCTGGTCGCGGACTGGGCACGAAGACCTGATCGGGTGGATTGGGCAAAAGTCTAATCGGAGGAGCCAGTTGGCAAAAGGTAAACTCTCCTGAGAGGAATAGGTGAGGACGCGTTCCCCGTGCGAGGGAACAGTAGGCGTCAGTTCGACCTAGGGTTCCATTTAGGAAATCCAAAGTCAGAACCAAGACAGCTTAGGCTGTAAATAATGGCTAACTTATTTGCTTCTTGTGTTTTGGAACTAACCTTGGTTGCAGGGAATGAAGGAACGAGTTTCTGCAGCTGAGGCACCTCAATGGAGTGAGGCGCCTCACTGGGGCTAGGCGCCCGGATGGATATGGGTGCCCCATTGAAAGGCTAAACCGAAGCCAACGAAGCAAACTACTACGAAGCCTCTGGACCAAGTCAGCTCAGGCGCCCCTGTGAAGAGGATAAGCACTGACCGAGCCTGCGGATAAGAGTTCGCACAGGAGAGGCCACGTGTAGGCACCCCCATCGATACAGGCGCCCCTATGGGTGCTATAAAAGGGGGTTCACCCCCAAGGCTTCAAAAAACTTTGCTTAAAACGCTCCAAGCACTTTCGTTCAAGCGCTACGCTCCGACAAGCTCCGACTTCGAGATTCCAGCACCGACGATAACCCTCTGCTCCGAACTTCGATCCACCTCGGGCGTCAGTAAATTTAATTTACGAAAAGTGTTCCAAATTTAATTTTCAGTTCTATATCTGTACTCAATTTGTAAACGACTTTTGACGACTATAAAATTGCCCAACATAAACGGTCAAGGACCGTGGGCCTTGGAGTAGGAGCCGACCGCGACTCCGAACCAAGAAAAACCAACTTGTGTTCGTGATTGTTCTGTTATTTTCCGCTGCGTATCTACTCTGTTTTTCGAAAAATTTGCTATCGATATTCACCCCCCCTCTATCGATTTTCTCCGATCAAACATTTACTATTCTTGTCTGATGCTTTTTGCACCAACAACCTTAGTATAGGATCGGAAAGAGAAATAGAGGGGGGGGGTGAATATCGCTTTTGAAAAACATTTCGGATTTAGAGTATGCGCCGGAAAATTAACAAGCAAAAACAATGCTAACACTTTTATTTTTACTTGGTTCAGAGTCTTGTGATGGATCTTACTCCAAGGCCCACAGTTCTTGATTATTTATGTTGGGCAATACTATCAATTCACAATAAGTGACTACAAATGTTCAAGTACAATGTAAGAGTGATAATAATAAAAGCATTAAAAAATTATACTAACAACACAAATATGAAAAGATCTAAGTATGTCATTATTGAAGCAATGTTTCGTCGACTTGGGATCATTTTGCCATAGCACACAATACCACAAGTTCTAAGAGAGTTGATGTCGAAGCCTCTGGTGGGAGAACCCTTATATAGGGTCACTCGGGCGCTTGTATAGCCATCATAGGCGCCCATGTTGCTGTGATTCAGCCGTGGCCTCATCCCTGGTCAGTCAAGCCTTATTCGCACTCAGGCGCCTGACTACTCTCGGGCACCTGTGTTGCTGACGTTGAACCTCCACTCAGCGTACACTAGCTAAGCGAAGTCGTGGCTAAGTCGCTCCCTCACAGGCAGCTGAGTACCTCTCGGGTGCTAGCGTTCTTGGGCATTCGAGTCCCTCTTGGGCTCCTGAGTGTCACCAATAGCCCTTTTCTTGTTGCAACACAGGGTTAATATAATAGATAATATGTAAAGGAAAATGTATGCAAATGACAGCCTGTGTTGTCTAATCCTGACTTTCATGTTTCGATCGAAACCCTAGATCGGTGTGACGACCCGACTTCTCTACCCTATACTTAAGCCGGATCGTCGCTCTTTACTACCATTACCTTTACTCACTTTACCTTAACCTTTGACTTCACATTAGACCTTGGCCTTAGGTTACCACTACTTGACTTCAAGAACTGAAAACCATTTCCAAAGATCCACAATTCATATACTTTCAAGACATACAAAGATATAACTCCATTTCTATACTCTATGCTAGTTTTATAAACATCCTAGCAACTCAAAACAAATCTAATGACTTGAAATTAGAATCTTTGCGGAATTTAACAAGACTACCAAACCATATGAAATCATGCTAAAGATTGTATCAACCTTTGACTCCATGCGGAAATAAACACAATGTTCACATTTTACCAATCAAAATATTAAACTCCAAGTTTCTAAACTTCAGAATCAAAATATTAAATATCTAAGCCTTAACCCAACGGATCTCTTCCACGGTTCCACCGCCACTGAGCATCAATGCAAGTCCTGGTCACCTCCATAACTTATGCTTTTTCTTTACCTTTATCTGCAATAGGAGGAAATGCAACTAATAAGCAAAATGCTTAGTAAGTAAATCCTAAACTCACAAATCCATGCTATCAACAATAAACATGTTCAGTTCAAAGAATGCTTATTTCCAAAATACATGCACATGGGAAAACTTTCATATTCTTATCATGCTCAATCATGTTAAAAACATTACTTGCATAAAACATTTGCAAACTTAACATGCTCATACATTAAAACACTAACCTCCTTACTCTTACTCCTTATCATGCTTGCAAAGTATAAATGTGAACTTATTGAAATAAAGACATGTACTCAAAGCTAAAACACTTGTAAATACTTATATACTTGAAAATAATATTCAACTTTCTTTAGGCCTTGACATTGTACCATGGTATCAATGTACCAATTGCGCGCTTCTCTAATAGGTTGTGGGGTAGCTAGCCACCACACCCTATTAGAGCTTCTTTCGAACTTTTGGTGGGCTTTCCATTTGCCCGGTACATGTCACTTTCTGAAAATAAAATACTTTCTTACTTACAGTACTTATACTTATCAACTATCTTACTTTTGTATAAATTTTGCACTTAAAACCCTTTACCTTTCTTACTTGGGACTTTCATCGAGCACCTTGCGTGCCCTTAATCCCAACCTCATTTTTGGGACTTTTCAAAAATTAAATCTTATCATGCTTAGCTTACATACACCAAATCTAAACCAATTAAATTTCTATCATGAGAAAACATGCATCTTTAAGAATTTAAAACACATGATAACCATAATCTTAAAGCATGCATCATAAAACATGGTTCTACAACAAAAACTTACATACGAAAACTACTCCTATTGCAGGCGAGTGATCTACTTACCCTTATCTTGAAGAAAACTCACTAAATCGAGGTATAAACCTAGCGTAGAACTCCTCTCTTCTTCCTTGTGAGAAACCTCCACTCTTTGGCCCTAGGGAGAAACCCTAGATTCTCTCTACTCAAGGGGAAAGAGAAGAAGAAGAAGAACTCCTTGGCTTCCTCTGTTTCCGCAGCCCCTCCCTCGCCCTCTTCTCGCACGCAGCCGCCAACAAGCCATAATCCCCCTTACGTGACTTAAGCGGGGTTAATATATCTCTTAATGAAAAGGCCTAACTACCCTATAACATTATTTCTCTCCATCCTTTTCTGTGCTTGATACCCCTGGCCTTCCGGTTAGCCGAGCCCGCTAAAGGCCTTGGCCAGCCGCGTGGTCGCGAGGTCGAACCTCTCCGCGACCATTAAATAAATTTTTTTCTAATTTTATTCCGAAAAATGGTAGAAAAATTCCTAAAAATCCATAATAATACCAGAAAATTATTGGGTATTACAATCCTCCTCACCTTGTAAAAAGTTCATCCTCGAACTTAAAACAGCTCTGGATACCTTTGCCTCATGCTATCTTCTGATTCCCAAGTTGCCTCTTCATGCTTCTGATTCAGCCATAAGACTTTCACTAGTGGTATCTCTTTGTTCCTCAGCTTCTTAACTGCTCGATCTATTATCTGAATAGGTCGACTTTCATAACTGAGATCCTCCTGAACTTGTACCATCTGTGGCTCAATCACTTGGTTGGCATCTGGGATGTGCTTCTTCAATATTGAGACATGGAACACATTGTGTATTGCTGACATCTCTGAAGGTAGCTCCAACTCATAAGCTACCTTGCCAACTCTTTTCGTCACTGGGTAGGGTCCTACGTATCGAGGACTTAGCTTGCCTTTCTTGCCAAATCTCATTACACCCTTCATAGGAGCTACTTTGAGGAAAACTGTGTCCCCAACTTCAAACTCTAACGGTCTATGGCGTACATCGACATAACTCTTCTGCCTACTCTGAGAAGTTTCTATTCTCTGGCGGATACTCCTTATAGCTTCTGTGGTATCATCTATGAGATCAGTCTGTGACCCCATTTCTTTCTTCTCACTACCTTCATACCAACAGAGGGGAGATCTACACCTCCTGCCATAAAGAGCTTCATAGGGTGTCATACCAATAGTAGCCTGATAACTGTTGTTGTAGGCAAACTCAGCTAAACACAAATACTTGCACTAACTGCCTTTGAAATCTAATGCACAAGCTCTGAGCATATCTTCTAGAATTTGATTCACTCTCTCCATCTGTCCATCAGTCTGGGAATGGAAAGCTGTGCTAAACTTTAGTTTGGTGCCTAGTGCTGTCTGTATGCACTCCCAAAAGTGTGAAGTGAAACGACCATCCCTATCAGAGATAATGGTCTTCGGGACTCCGTGTAGTCGGATCACTTCTTGCACATATAACTGGGCTAACTTTTCAATCGATTAAGACACTCTGATTGCCAAGAAGTGGGCAGACTTGGTCAATCTGTCTACTATCACCCAAATAGCGTCATAGCCATTAGTTGTCTTTGGTAGACCAACTATGAAATCCATGGCTATGTCTTCCCATTTCCACTCTGGAATCTGAATGGGCTGTAGGATACCTCCTGGTCTCTGGTGTTCTGCTTTAACTCTCTGACATGTCAAGCAGGTGCTGACATACTTAGCTATGTCTCTCTTCATCCCTCACCACCAAAATCTTCTTTTTAAATCCTGGTACATCTTAGTGGAACCAGGATGCATTGAGTAGGGAGTTCCATGGGCTTCTTCAAGAATCTTCTTTTTCAGCTCTTCATAATTGGGGGCGCATAAACAGTCACCATAGTAGAGTATCCCACTGTCAGATACTCTAAACTCTTTACTCTCTCCTTCTTACATCTCTTGCTTGATCCTTTGGATATCAGAATCCTCAGCTTGCTCTTTCTGTATCTCTTCAAGCAAAGTCGACTCTAGTGTCAATAGAGCTAGTTGTCCATCAATAATCTCCACTCCATAATCTACTATCTCCTTCTGTAATGGTGGTGCCAATGATGATAAGGACATCAAAGTGGCACAAGTCTTTCTACTCAGTGCATCTGCTATTCTATTTGCCTTACCAGGGTGGTAAAGAATCTCACAGTCATAGTCCTTCACTAAACCGAGCCACCTTCGCTGTCTCATATTGAGGTCGTTCTAAGTGAAGAAATATTTCAGACTCTGGTGATTTGTATAAATCTTACACTGCACTCCATACAAGTAATGCCTCCATATCTTTAGAGCAAAGACTACAGCTGCCAACTCCAGATCATGAGTGGGGTAATTCTTTTCATAGTCCTTGAGTTGGCTAGAAGCATAAGCTATGACTTTGCCTTCTTGCATAAGGACTGCTCCAAGTCCTAGCTTTGATGCATCACTGTATATATCAAAGCTCTTATCACCTTCGGGTACTGTAAGGATAGGAGCGCTGGTCAGTCTCTTCTTCAACTCAAGGATGCTCTGCTCACAGTCTTCAGTCCACTCATACTTCTTATTCTTTCTGGTAAGGGCTGTAAGTGGAGAAGCTATCTTCGAAAAGTCCTCTACAAACCTTCTGTAGTACTCTGCCAAACCCAGAAAACTTCTGATCTCACTGGCATTCTTTGGTCGACTCCAGTTACTAACTGCTTCAATCTTGGCTAGGTCTACCATAATACCTTCCTTGGAAATGATGTGGCCTAGGAAGGCCACCTGATCAAGCCAAAACTCACACTTTGAGAATTTGGCGTACAACTCCTTCTGATGTAAGGTTTGCAATACCATCTTCAGGTGTTCGGCATGTTCTTCCTGAGTCTTTGAATACACTAGGATATCATCAATAAAGACAATGACGAACTTGTCCAGAAAATCCTTGAACACTCTATTCATTAGATCCATAAACGTCGCAGGGGCGTTTGTCACTCCAAAGGGCATGACCACAAACTCATAGTGCCTATATCCTGTACTGAAAGTAGTCCTTGGCACATCACTCTCCTTCACTCTGAGCTGATGGTAACCTGATCGTAGATCTATCTTGGAGAACACTGTGGCTCCCTTCAGCTGATCAAATAAATCATCTATCCTTGGCAAAGGATATCTGTTCTTGATGGTTACCTTATTCAAAGCTCGATAATCTATGCACATTCGCATAGATCCATCTTTCTTCTTGACGAACAATACAGGAGGTCCCCAAGGTGAATGACTAGGGCGGATGAAACCCTTATCGAGCAACTCTTGCAATTGTTCCTGCAATTCTTTCAGTTCTGCTGGCGCCATGCGATAAGGTGCCTTCGAAATTGGGTTAGTTCCTGGGGCCAACTCAATTTCAAACTCAATTTCCCGATTGGGAGGGAGTCCTGGTAACTCTTCAGGAAACACCTCAGGATAGTCACAGACTACCCTCACTTCTTCTCTCTTCAACCCTTCTCCTTGACTTGCATCCACTATATGAGCTAGAAAACCAGAGCACCCCTTCTCTAACATTCTCTGAACTTGTAAGGTAGATAAGAACCTTTTTGTCTTTCTCTTTGGGTCTCCAATAAACTCAAATGGAGGTTCTGCTTCTGGTGTGAACTTGACTTTCCTCTTGCGGCAGTCTATAGAAGCACCATACTTGCTCAAGAAGTCCATCCCTAAAATGACATCGTAATCCTTCATCTCAAGGACTACCAAGTCACTATAGAGCTCTCGGTTGAAAATCCAGATTGGTACTGCCCTTAGCCTTTGAGTAGAGGCCATTACTTCCCCTGACGGTAAGGTTGTTAAAAATTTCTGACCCAAACTTTCTGGG
>JAGFNQ010001148.1:1035835-1050840 GCA_024364735.1 Boesenbergia rotunda | reverse complement strand
TCCTTTCCAGTTTTGTTGGTTCTGAGGATTCCCTTGGGACTTCTGGGCTGATGCCTGTTGTTGTTGCACACGTGTGACTTTTATACTATTCAAGTAGTGCTCAGTGATCAAAGCACTACTTACTAGTTCTTCTGAAGTCTGTGGTCTATTACCACTGCCGGCCACATTCAAAGCTATCTGAGGCCTCAGCATCTTGAGCATCAACCTGACCCTTTCCTTTTCAGTGCTAACTAACTCCGGGCACAAGCGAGCTAGTCGATTGAACTTCTTCACTGCTTCATCTACAGATAGATCTCCTTGACGGAACTCAGTGAATTCATCGTAGTGCTTGTTTGTTACCTTTATATGAAAGTACTCCTCCAAGAACTCTGCTTCAAAGTCGGCCCAGGTCATCTGATTCACATTTCTCTTAGCCTTCACTCTTTCCAACCACATCCTGACATCTCCAGTAAGGCAGAAGGATGTGCACTTTATCTTCTCCACCTCGGGCCAGTCCAGTAACTCCATTATACTCTCCACTGTTTTGAACCATGCCTGAGCATCCCATGGTTCACTTGTGCCAGAAAAATTCTCGGGCTTCAATCTCTGCCACTGGATTAGATATGCTTCCTGTCTCACTTCTCTTGCCAGAGGTACTGGGGGAGTCTCTGTCACCACTGGTGCCACTACTTGCGCCACTGGCGCCACTGGCGTGGTAGCAGGAGTGGCCTGCTGATTAGCCATCAAGGTAGCAATAACTTGCTGCTGTTCGGCAAGTTGTCTCTACACCTGGGCTACCACTCCTTGAAGATCTGTTGGTGGTACTGACTCCGTGGACTCTTGTTCTCTAGGAGCTTGCTCCTCATTTCGGACAATTCTGGGACGTCCTCTTGCCATTCTCTTACTCTATAGTATAAATAAAATAAAAACGCATTATCTCTTACTAACTTACTTCATTATCTCCTTGCACATATTAGCATAAAATAATACCAATATACTTTTCTATCATCATGCACTTACTGATACTAGCAGTCAATAATAAAAAGCATATAAAACTACAACATATGAACTTCTTACTTGGTAGGCGGCAGGATTGATGCTTGATGTCAGTGTGGCGGAAGGGTGGAAAACTGGCTCTGATACCACTCTGTGACGACCCGACTTCTCTACCCTATACTTAAGCCGGATCGTCGCTCTTTACTACCTTTACCTTTACTCACTTCACCTTAACCTTTGACTTCACCTTAGACCTTGGCCTTAGGTTACCACTACTTGACTTCAAGAACTGAAAAACCATTTCCAAAGATCCACAATTCATATACTTTCAAGACATACAAAGACATAACTCCATTTCTATACTCTATGCTAGTTTTATAAACATCCTAGCAACTCAAAACAAATCTAATGACTTGAAATTAGAATCTTTGCGGAATTTAACAAGACTACCAAACCATATGAAATCATGCTAAAGATTGTATCAACTTTTGACTCTATGCAGAGGTTAAACACAATGTTCACATTTTACCAAACAAAATATTAAATATTAAAGTTATACTAGAGTTTTGTACTCAACCTTGTCCCTATGCAAAGTTTACACAAAATCATTACGTTCTACCAATCCAAAACACCAAACCACAAGTTTCTAAACTTCAGAAATTGCCTCTAAGCCTTAACCCAACGGATCTCTTCCACGGTTCCACCGCCACTGAGCATCAATGCAAGTCCTGGTCACCTCCATAACTTATGCTTTTTCCTTGCATTTATTTGCAATAGAAGGAAATGCAACTAATAAGCACAATGCTTAGTAAGTAAATCCTAACTCACAAATCCATGCTATCGATAATAAACATGCTCATTTCAAAGAATGCTTACTTCCAAAATACATGCACATGGGAAAACTTACATCTACTTATCATGATCAATCATGTTGAAAATATTACTTGCATTACATCATTTGCAACCTTAACGTACTCATACATTCAAACACTAACTTCCTTACTTTTACTCTTTAACATGCTTGCAATGTATCAAGGCTAACATATGAAATAAAGGCACATACTTAAAACTGAAAACACTTGCGAATATTTATTTACTTGAAAATAGTAATCAACTTTCTTTAGGCCTTGACATTGTACCATGGTATCAATGTACCAATTGCGCGCTTCTCTAACAGGTTGCGGGGTAGCTAGCCACCGCACCCTATTAGAGCTTCTTTCTAACTTTCTGTGGGCCTTCCATTTGCCCGGTACATGTCACTTTCCGAAAATAAAATACTTTCTTACTATAATACTTATACGTATCAAACTATTTTACTTTTGTATAAATTTTGCACTTAACACCTTTACCTTTCTTACTTGAGACTTTCATCGAGCACCTTGCGTGCCCTTAATCCCAACCTCATTTTTGGGACTTTTCAAAAATTAAATCTTATCATGCTTAGCTTACATACACCAAATCTAAACCAATTAAATTTCTATCATGAGAAAACATGCATCTTTAAAAACTTAAAACACACGATAACCATAATCTTAAAGCATGCATCATAAAACATGGTTCTACAATAAGAACTTACATACGAAAACTACTCCTATTGCAGCTGAGTGATCTACTTACCCCTTTCTTGAAGAAAACTCACTAAATATGGTTTAAATCCCAACGTAGCCCTTCTCTTCCCTTTCTTCGCGCAAATCTCCTCCCTCCTTGACCCTAGGGAAGAAGCCCTAGATGTTCTACTCAAGAGGAAGAAGGAGGAGAAAGAGATCTCTTGAGTTCCCTTTGGTTTCGCAGCCCCTCGCCCTCTCCTTGTCGAGCAGCCACCAACCCTAGTCTGCCGTTTCACGCGACTTAAGCGGGGTTTAAATACCTCTTCATGAAAAAGCCTAACTCACCTACAACATAATTTCGTTCCTCCCTTTTTTGTGCTTGATATCCTTGCCCTTCTGGTCAGCTGGGCGCCCTTAAAGACCTGCCTGTCCTTGTGGTCGCGAGATCAATCCCTCGCTCGACCCTTAATTTTTTTTTCATTTTTTTATTTCGAAAAATTGCCAAAAATTCAGAAAAATTCCTAATTATTCATGAAAATTATTGGGTGTTACAAAGACATTAGGTATGTCTAGATCAAATCTGTACGATGTTAATTTTGAGAAAACATGCACTCTTTTGTTAAAAGAGAAAAACATCGTAGCATGTGATTCATACCACATGTGCTATAGCGACAATAAGAGTAGTAGGAGAATGGATCCCTGCTTCTCTACTATGTGAGACCCTTGAGATTATAAGTTAATCTCAGATTTACCCTATGTGACTATTTAGCTGTCTGCTTGAAATTTTAATCAGTGTCTGCTACCTTAGCATGTATCCTATTGGCTATGGATGATTCGGTCTATGGAGCATAACTAGGAAAGCAACTGATTAGAATGAATAGATTCAAGCTAAATAGGAAGACTAAGAGAGATTTACATCATTGACACTTATTCATTGGTCGACCAATTACATTTTTTGTTGAGTACTTAAAATGTGATTGTGAATAATTGTACTGAATGGAAATACTGAACATGCTCTTGACTTAATGGTCATTATGAGGGATTAGAGATGTTCATATTGATGTAAATGATTTAGTCTGCGGTAAAAGAAAGTGATTGATGTCTCTGATTAATGTTATAGAGAAGCTAAGTTAAGTGTCGCAACTTTCTTAGCAATGATTGCTCAGTATGCTTGCTGTCACACGAATCATTTTCCCTAAAGTATGAAATGGATGTTCTAGTAGTCTATGTGACTATATGGTCTTTGTGGCCTGATTATCATTTGGTCTATGTGACTTGACTTGTACGAGTGGGAGATGTTGGAAGTGGGAACGTGTGCAGTTACTGCACACGTTCCCAAGGGAGTGGTCCACTTTGCCACTCCCTCTCTACTCATGATCCACCCTTTGCTCTCCTATATAAGGAGAGGGTGAGCAATGCGTTCAAGTGCAAGTGAAAAATTTTGAGTAGAGGTGAACATCCAAAGTCTCCGAGGGATTTGGTTCGTGAATCCGAGAGGGGAAGAACTTTCCGATTCCGTGATCGTTCTTCCGACGACAAGCGCGAAGAACAACGAAGGAGGAGCGAAAATCACTATAAGTGTTTACCGTTTTATAATTTCGTAGATTCGTTCACGATTTCATGCATTAGAATCAACATCTACAACAAGATCTATGCTTTTCTCTTTTGACGACACGTTAGCTTGTTCATGTAGTTCAAACTCACAAAATAATTCATCAAGCTTAACTTTTGAAAGATCTCTAGAGACCTTATACGCATCAACCATTGATGCCCATAAGGTGGTTCTAGGAAAGGATTGATGAACATACTTTACTAGATCCGGATTGTCAATTTTCTCACCTATTATATGAAGAACATTTACAATCTCCTTGAATCTACAATGCATTTGACTCACGATTACATTTGTCTTCATGGTGAAGGTTTGAAGTTGGCCTACCAAGAGATCTCTCTTGACTCTCCTTGATTTGCTTGATCCTTCATTCAACTCAATGAGTTTTTCCCAAAGCTCTTTAGCGGAGTTAAATGGTTCAACCTTGTTTCAATTACTCCTTGGAAAGTCCACATTGTAGGGTAGTTGTGGCCTTTGTATTCACTTGAGCTTTCTTGGACATCCCTTTTGTCCACTCCTTGGTTGGAAGAGGTGCTCCGAACTCATCCTTTGGTTTCTCGAAACCATCTACAACACTAAATCAATTTTCAATATCATTCATCAAATAATACTCCATCCTACCTTTCCAATATGTGAAATCATTGCCATCTAAGAAGGGTGGTCGAGCGGTGCTATATCCCTCTTGAAACACCATCTTGATGCTTCGGTTGACGGTGAGTTCTACCAAGGTGAACCTCGCTCTGATGGACCTTTGTGTCTAGCTAGGGGGGTGAATAGCTACTCTTCGATTTTGTCTACAAATTATTAGCAGAAGCATAAGAAACATATAGACAAAATAAAAAATAACTAAAACAATGCTAACTCCCTTGATTACTTAGTCTCCACCTTTTTGAGGTGACTAATCAAGGATCCACACACCCAATCAACCAATCTCCACTATGCTCTTCTTCTTTTCAAATCAAGTTTGAAGGCGGAGAAACCCTTACAAGATGATCTCTTCCTCTTACAAGATAAGAGTGATTTTGGAGGAAGGGATTGAATGTTTGTAAGCTTGGAAATCTCAGAACGTGCAAGAAAAATGAGAAGATCGTGTTGTGTCTTTTTTAAGCTTTGAAATTTGCTTTTATATTACCCTCGACATCATTCGACTGGTATCATCATCAGTCAACTGATGAGCTTCAATGGTTACTGTAGATTACGTTTGATTTTCTGCCATCAGCCTGCAACGGTAACATATCAGTCGACTGGGACCGGACCCAGTCGACTGATCTTTTTGCTTGGTATGGTGTTGGGTAGCAGTCGACTGATTTCTCTTATCAGTCGACTGAACTCTCTGTTTAGTGTATCAGTCGACTAAACTCTCTGTTTAATGCAACATTACTGCTTTCTCTTTGCGTAGACTATGCCTTTAAACACCTTCCATCAGCTTTGCGCCTTTAGGATGCTTCCGAGCCCTCGACTTCTCATCCTTGCTCTTGCCTTGAAGTGCTTCCCTCGGCTTTATCATGCTAAGTCTTCTTTTTCCAAGAGGCCGCAACTCTGAGACTTGATCCACCAAGATAATTTTCTTGGACTTCCCTTGCCAAGTCTTCATACCTAGATTTTCCATTATACCTACCTATTTAATTTTCATGTTAGATCACCAACATTGCCTAACTTAAACTCATTTAACTAAATATCAAAAGTAAATAATGCTTGAAGCATGCTTACACCAACATAATTCACTCCAAATAAATTCCTATGTGCTTGGCTCAGCCTTATTATTGCACCCATGCTGTCAAACACCTTCACGATGCACTGTATTGAGAGCAACGATATTTTTTAACTTGATTCAAGTATGATAAATTTTTTCAATACAAAAACCAGCAACAATATTTTGCTGATTTAAATTTTGAGAGGTTATAATTTCTAATTCGAGTTGATCTATGAGATGCATAATATATCAAATCAAAACTTGTGCAGAGATCTTTGATTTGATATGTTATGAGTCTCATGATGCAATCTAATTTAAAAGTTATAATCTCTCAACATTTATCGAACATACACGTTGTAACAGCTATGGAATCATAGTTGCTACAACTATAAGTTATAACATTGAGAGCACATAACTTTTGATTCAGACTAATCCATTGGAAGAACAATATATCAAACCAAGATCTTTGAATTAGTTTTGATTTAATATATTGTGTCCCATAGTTCAACTTGAATCAAAAGTTATAACCTCTCAAAGTTATAACTTATTGATTTTGTAGTTGCTACAACATGTTGCTGGTTTCTTAAGATCAGCAACATGTTGTTGTTGATCTTCTAAAGACCAACAACACAAACTTCTGTAGACCAGCAACCATAAGACAGTTTGGTTTCAAAAGTGACTGATGGACCTAAATGTAGGATCGGTGCCGTGGATAGAGGGGGGGGGGGTGAATATCGACCGTAAAAAAACTTGCGGAAACTTTGTAGAAAAGCAAGTCTTTTGGATCTTCGTTCTAGACTCAGAGTTAGTGCAGCGGAAAATAAAAAGGAACAAAACAGAACAAAAGACAGATTGCACACGGGATTTTTACTTGGTTCCCAACCCCCAAGGGTCAATACATCCAAGGCCTAAGCACGGGAACGCCCGTCCACTAATGGTCTCCTTTCCAGACTTTTCGGAGGCGGAGAAACCCGTCTTACAGTGCAAGATTTACAATCAAAAGTATTAACAAAATTGAATATGGAAAGTAAATCAAACCAAATGAAAAGAATCGAAAACTCGGCCGATTTGGAT
This sequence comes from Boesenbergia rotunda, assembly GCA_024364735.1. Lineage (NCBI taxonomy): Eukaryota > Viridiplantae > Streptophyta > Magnoliopsida > Zingiberales > Zingiberaceae > Boesenbergia > Boesenbergia rotunda. The sequence goes on along the minus strand of JAGFNQ010001148.1, from coordinate 1,043,942 downwards.
CTCCGAAGTGCCGCGCACTTCCTTCTGGAGCCTCCTTGGTCGCAGAGCTTCGTCGTTAGTGCGTTTCTTCGGTTGGAGTGCTCAGAATGATTCTGGAAGTTGTATTTTGAGCCTTGGGGTCGAAGCCCGTTTTATAGGCTTCATTGGGGCGCCTGTGATTTCCGGGGCGCCTCAAAGGGCTTGGTCAAACCTTATCTCCACGTCGAACTCGTCGCAGTAGATAAACCTCTTGACCAGGGTGCCCTGGACCTCCCAGGCACCTCAATGAACCCAGTCAAAGCTTATCTCTGCTTCGAACTCGCAACAGCAAATACAACTTTCAACCAGGGCGCCTGTATCATCTGGGGCGCCTGAATGAAGTGGTTGTTTGCCTCTATTGATTGAGGTACCTCCTTCAATGGGGGTGCCTGGATGAAGACTGGGGTTTGCCTCATTCATTGAGGCGCCTCCTTCAATGGGGGCGCCTGGTATCCAGCCTTCTAGCCGCGTTGTGTGTTGTTCGCTTACTTTGTCTTCCATTCTAGGTACCTGCAAGATATACAAATACAAAGCAAATATACACACAATCTTAGCCTTAACGAGATGGTTCTGACTTCGGATTTCCACGAAACCCTAGGTCGAACCGACGCAAGTTCCCACCCCCGGGAATGCGCCTTCAACCTACTCCTCTTAGGAGACGGTTGCCACCTTGTCCATTCGGGTGGACTTTTGCTTAGCCTTCGATACTCTCGGATCTCGAGACGTTCGAACCACGACCCCGTCTCTACTTCTGTCCTTAGTCATCGCTCAGCTAAGTGCTCAATCCCTCGGACCAAGACTTCGTGCCCAAACCCTAGGTCTAGGTCTTCGGTGCCCAACCCTCGGCCAGGACTTCGTGCCCAATTCCCCGAACCAGGTCTTCGGTGCCCAACCCTTGGCCAGGACTTCGTGCCCAATTCCTCGAACTAGGTCTTCGTGCCCAACTTCATTCACCAGGTCTTAGTGCCCAACTTCACTCACCAGGTCTTAGCGCCCAATTCTTAGAACCAGGATTTAGTGCCTAGGTTAACTAGGACTTTGGTTCACCTTGGTCCAGTTTTCTTCACTCACCCTTCCCTTGTTCAATGTATCACTGACTTAAGCATATTGTCAAACATTGAAACATTTAGAGGAGGACATCACTGATGCAACTTGCACCAACAATCTCCCCCTTTTTGATGTTTGACAATATCTTAAGTTAGATTGGATGAAAGGGCTAAACCTTGTGATAAAATGAAAAAAATTCCGCTCACTCTCCCCCCTTTTTTGAAAAAAACATTTTGATTTTTTGATCCTTTGGTAAGAGAGTAAAAAAAAATTCTAACTTAAGCACACCTCTCCCCCTTTGTCATACATCAAAAATCACCAAAAATATTTGCACCAACAATGAAAACATTTGGTTCTTTTTGAAAATACTTAGTATAACTTTTTGAAGCATAGCATAAAACTAAGTACTTAAATTGCACCCAAAAAGAATTTCACTTTGAAAAGTATTTTGTATTTGTAGGAAAGTATTTTGAAACTCAAAAAAACTTCTCACTTAAAAAATATTGTTTTAGAAAAATTTCATTAAAATTTTTTTTTACAGGATTTACTCATAGAAAGATTTTCACTTTAATAACTAGTGCATTTTGAGAAATATTGTAAAAGCTTTGTATTTTGAATGATATTTTGCACTTTTTGAGAAAATACTATGAGCTTTGAAAAGTGCAAGTACTTTGAAAAAATATTATGGGCTTTGAAAAATGCAAGTACCCTTTTTTTTATAGAAATATTATGATCTTTGAAAAATGCAAGTACTTTTTGAGAAATATAAGCATTTTTTAAAGGTATAAGTACTTTTTAAAAAATATTAGTAAATTTTGAAGCGTATAAGTACTTTTGAAAAATATTAGAATTTTTAAAAAATATTATTTGCCTCATATTTTGATAGTACTTAGAAAAATCTTGTTTTTTAAAACATAATATTTTACTTGACTTGGTTTCTTTTCCAGTTTAACACAATCCTAGGAAACCTTGTTGACTACAAGGACATTTTCCTAAGTGTCCTGAAAATTCTTCAACCCAAGTAAATATTATCTCCAAAAAAACTGTTTCGAAAGTGATAGAGATTTAATATGATTTAAAAAGGCAGTACTTTGATAGAAAAATTATGTTTTCAAACAGGACTTAATAATACAGTGCATGAAAACATATTAAATAATTCTTGTAATTTGACCTCCCCCTAAACTTGACCCAGTCCTAGGAAGTTTGTTGACCACAAGTACTCTTTCTCTAAGTCTTTAGGGTTTAGTTCAGATCAAAGGAATTATTTAATAATTTCAAAACAAATGATTGCCAAAAAAAGCTTTTCAAAAATTTTTCTTTTGACTCAGACTCCCCCTAAATTTGACACATCCTAAGAGTCCTTGTAGATCAACAAGTAGACCTTCCTCTGTGTCTTTTAGGGTTTATCAAAATCAAATGAACAATAATTTTCAGGAAGATAAATTTCGAAACCACAATTTGGAAAGAAGATAATTTTAAAACAAGAGCTTTGAAAACATAGGTGATAGTGATTTAAAGCACCATTTTCAACAAGAAACATTTTAAAAGATTTTAAAATACTCCCCCTGTATCCAACACTGTTTGACTCTATCTAAGTGTCTTAAGGGACTTTAGTGTTGACCTAAGAGGCTTGTGTCTAATTGTGTAGGTTAAATAATTTTTCAAAGGAATATAATTTTTGAAAATCTACCATATATAATCAATCAAACAAGCATTAATTCCATAAAAACATTACTGTGTTGAAATACTATTTTAAAAATATATTTTTAGAAAAATATTCTAACAATTTTGAAAAATATTTTTTAATTTATTAGTCCTTAACATCTCACTCATCCTAGATGTCTCAATACAGCAAGCATGGTTGCCTTATGGGTGCATTGTGAGATGCTTGAATCATTTTTCTTAATTCATTGTTAAATCTAAGATTTAATTGAAACTTGTGTTAGAGTCAAATTTATCAAAAAGTAAAGTGAATTTGATTTTCGGTAATCGGCTTCCAGGTTTTGGCGAGGCACAAGGCCTTCTTTGGCCGTAGCCTTATTGGATCATCAACCCTTTCCTTGACAAAGTCTTTTATTGAAAATTTATTTTCAAATTACTTCTCAAAAATTTTTGGTCTAACTAGCTTAGGTCCTGGATCGGTAGCTTCGGCTAGTTCCACCAGACTAATCAGACTAAGTAATTTAAATATACTTGACCTTATTAGAAGGGTTTCTCTAATGTACTATCATCTCACCTCCACCTAATACTAGGTTGTTCAAGTTTCAACTATTCTTTTTCCTATAACCGTTCTAAGTCATGCATAAAATTTAAATATGAATGACATGTCATATATTTAAAAGAAATTGCAAATGCATGACATGATAGTTATGCATGAATCAAACAAGTTAAATTATTTTACTTAAGTTTCTAATGATGTATCAAATTCCCGATTTGATACATATCGTGTGAGCCCGCGAATATGTCACCCCACTTTGACATATTTAATATTATTAATTTAATTGTTGTAATTTGGGTAAGTTTTTATTTAATTTGAATTTAAGTTATTTAAGAATTAATTGGAGTTAAATTAATTAAGAATTAATTGAAATTGAATTAATTGAAGTTAAATTAATTAAGGATTAATTTAAGTTAATTAAAGATTAATTGAAGAATTAATTAAATATTAATTGAATAATTAATTAAAGATTAATTAAGTTGAAAAAAATTAATTGAAGAATTAATTAAAGATTAATTAAGTTGAAAAAAAAATTAATTGAAGCATTAATTAAAGATTAATTAAGTTGATTAATTAAAGATTAATTGAAGAATTAATTAAAGATTAATTAAGTTGATACAAAAATTAATTGAAGAATTAATTAAATTAATTGAAGAATTAATTTACATTTAAATTAGTAAATTAAGGATTAATTAAAGTTAACAATTAATTGATCTTAAAAATAAAGGATTAAATTAAGGCTTTAAAAATTAATTAAAATTTAATCAAAAGTTTTTAAGGTTTATCTTGATTTAATTTTCAAAATTTTCGGGTTTGTTAAAAGTTGTGGGTTTAATTTCATCATTTCCATTATTTCGAAAATATCTGATTCCTTTAATATTTCTTCTTTATTTATCTTTTCAAGTTTTTCTAATAGTTTTGATTTATTTGATTCTTTGTGAACTTTATTAACTGCAACCTTGATCTCAAATAATTCCTTTTCCTCCTCTTACAATCACATCCTTCAATATCCTCAAAGTAGGTGGAGTAATTAGTGCCACTAGTTAATGTTTTGTAATAATCTTCAATATTATCTAAAAATTTGATAATTAAATTATCATCTAACAGAATTTTATTTTCAATATCCTCAAAGTTATCCTTAAGATTTTCAAATTTGAATTCAGATTTATCGGTAAAATTTTCAAATTTGAATTCAGATTTATCCTTAAGATTTTCAAATTTAAATTTAATATTATCCTTAAGATTTTCAAATTTGAATTCAATATTATCCTTAAGATTTTCAAATTTGAATTCAGATTTATCCTTAAGATTTTCAAATTTGAATTCAATATTATCCTTAAGATTTTCAAATTTGAATTCAGATTTATCCTTAAGATTTTCAAATTTGAATTCAATATTATCCTTAGGAAATTCAGAATTAATTTCAATATTATCCTTAGGAAATTCAGAATTAATTTCAATATTATCCTTAGAAAATTCAGAATTAATTTTACAAATTATTGCATTAATATTGACAATTAAAAAAATTAATTTTTGATAATTTATTACTATCTACATTTTCTAGTTGGTCATGCAAAATATTGAGATGATTATGTAATAATTCTAGTTTTTCAGGAAAATTATCATACGATAGTGCAGGAAATTGAAACTTTTTCGGAACGTAAATTTTGCGTACCTTTGCCGGACACTTATTTTTGTAATGCCCGTACTTTTCACATTTGAAGCACCGTACGTGGCTCTTGTCCCTCTGGACTCCGGGCACTGGTGCCTCTTTTGCTTCCGGTGAAGAACGAGTCTTACGAGTAGGACACTGATTTTTATAGTGCCCTCTCTCCCTGCACTTGAAACATATTATGTGGAATATAAAGATTGACATTTAAAATAAAATATACCTGATTCACCCCTGGGCTCCCCCTCAACTCCTGGCGTCTTTGCTCCGTCGGCGGTTAGTCCGGTGAAGAGCGGTCTGGCTATGATACCAATTGTAGGACCGGTGCCGTCGATAGAGGAGGGGGGTGAATATCGACCGTAAAAAAACTTGCGGAAACTTTGTAGAAAAAATTGTCTTCGGATCTTCGTTCTAGACTCAGAGTTAGTGTAGCAGAAAATAAAAAGGAACAAAACAGAACGAAAGACAGATTGCACACGGGATTTTTACTTGGTTCCCAACCCCCCCAGGGTCAGTACATCCAAGGCCTAAGCACGGGAACGCCCGTCCACTAATGGTCTCCTTTCCGGACTTTCCGGAGGCGGAGAAACCCATCTTACAGTGCAAGATTTACAATCAAAAGTATTAACAAAATTGAATACGGAAAGTAAATCAAACCAAATGAAAAGAATCGAAGACTCGGCCAATCTGGATCTCCGAAGTGCCGCGCACTTCCTCCCGGAGCCTCCTTGGTCGCAGAGCTTCATCGTTAGCACGTTTCTTCTGTTTGGAGTGCTCAGAATGATTTTGGAAGTTCTATTTTGAGGCTTGGGGTCGAAGCCCCTTTTATAGGGTTCATTAGGGCGCCTATGATCTCCGGGGCGCCTCAAAGGGCTTGGTCAAACCTTATCTCTGCGCCGAACTTGTCGCAGCAGATAAACCTCTTGACCAGGGCACCCTGGACCTCCCAGGCACCTCAATGAACCCAGTCAAAGCTTATCTTTGCTTCGAACTCGCAGCTGCAAATACAGCTTTCAACCAGGGCGCCTGTATCATCTGGGGCGCCTGAATGAAGTGGTTGTTTGCCTCCTTTGATTGAGGCGCCTCCTTCAATGGGGGTGCCTGGCATCCAGCCTTCCAGCCTCGTTGTGTGTTGCTCGCTTGCTTTGTCTTCCATTCTAGGTACCTGCAAGATATACAAATACAATGTAAATATACACACAATCTTAGCCTTAACGAGATGGTTCTGACTTCGGATTTCCGCGAAACCCTAGGTCGAACCGACGCAAGTTCCCACCCCCGGGAACGTGCCTTCAACCTACTCCTCTCAGGAGACGGTTGCCACCCTGTCCATTCGGGTGGACTTTTACTTAGCCTTCGATACTCTCGAATCTCGAGACGTCCGAACCTCGACCCGTCTCTACTTCTGTCCTTAGTCATCGCTCAGCTAAGTTGCTCAATCCCTCGGACCAAGACTTCGTACCCAAACCCTAGGTCCAGGTCTTCGGTGCCCAACCCTCGGCCAGGACTTCATGCCCAATTCCTCGAACCAGGTCTTCGGTGCCTAATCGTTGGCCAGGACTTCGTGCCCAATTCCTCGAACCAGGTCTTCGTGCCCAACTTCATTCACCAGGTCTTAGGGCCCAGCTTTACTCACCAGGTCTTAGCGCCCAATTCTTAGAACCAGGACATAGTGCCTAGGTTAACTAGGACTTTGGTTCACCTTGGTCCAGTTTTCTTCACTCACCCTTCCCTTGTTCAATGTATCACTGACTTAAGCATATTGTCAAACATTGAAACATTTAGAAGAGGACATCACTGATGCAACTTCCACCAACACTAAAGATGTCTAATTCACTCCAAACAAAGTTCTATGTACTCTACACAATCTTCTTATTACACCCATGTCATCAAACAACATCATGATGCATCATATTGAGAGTAGTGATATTTTTTAACTCGATGAAGTATGATAAATTTTTTTGACATGAAAACCAACAACAACATTATTACTAATTTAAATTTTAAGAGATCATTACTTTTAATTTGGGTTGAACTATAGAACACACAATATATCAAATAGAAACTCGTTTAGAGATCTTCAATTTGATATATTGTGCATCCCATGATTCAATCTGATTTAAAAGTTATAATCTCTTAAAATTTATTTAGCATACATTTTTTCAACCCGTAAAACTTGCTTCTGAAGCCATTGAATGTATCATATCTCAATTCTTCCCATGACATTTTCTCGAATTTTAATGATGATTTTCAAAAATCTACAACATAGTGTTGTTGATTTTTGAAAATCAATAACATACTGTTGCTGTTTTTCAAAAATTAACCTTGTGTTGTTGGATTCCGGAAATTAGCAACATAAGGCTGATTTTCAGATCTAGCAACATAGGTGTTGCGGATTTTTAGAAACTAGCAACACATGTTGATCCTACATCGAGACCCCTCAAAGGACATGCCACCGGGAGACTGAAAGTGCTAGAAAGGCTCCTATCAATGAAGCCTGCAAGGCTTCTAGAAGAATAAGAAAGGCAGATAAAGCATTAGGGCAAGATCGGGTTACCGTGGCCTGCTGGAGTGGACTGAAGGAGACACAAAGATGAAAACAGCATGGGCCGAAACTTGAAGACTAGAACATATCAGCTGTTCAAGGGCCAACATATGACAACAACTCAAATATGGAGGCACATAGCGGTGTGGACCTACACCGAATTAGGGTTGGAGGTGTACAATGGTTGTGGTCAACGCCGGTAGTGGTGTCGGATCTGAAGGCAAGGGCACTTGGCTGAATTCGGGTTGGATATGGCTGGAATTGTGTTGGATCAGGATCGGAGGAGGATCATAGAGGCAATTGTAGGTGAATCTATGTCGGAGGAGGATCGCGACAGTTATCGAAGGGTAGATCTACGTCGGGTGAGGATGGTAGTGACGATCGGAGGCTAGATCTATATCAGAGGAGGATCGTGACAGTGTTTGGGGCTGGTTTAGGGCAAAACTATCCACAATGTTGGGGCTGGTTTAGGGCAAAATCAACCCCAACATTATTGTTGGTTTTGCCCAAAGCCAGCTCCAACATTGGTTAGTCTAGATCCCCAAAAACCTAAACTTCAACTTTGTTACTGGTTTATTCGTGTTAATAATTTATATTTTGAATAATTCTA